>JAQNDB010000435.1:0-85764 GCA_029204045.2 Tillandsia leiboldiana | reverse complement strand
AGAGGTTACCTTCTTTTGTTGCTACACTATCATGTTGGAACTAAACTAAGGAGAAAACTTGTATTCTTCTCACTCTTTCATGTTGTACATTTGCTCAGTGATTTTGAGCATGGGTTTTGGAGATTTAGGTAGACATATGTTTTCCAAGTCGGGTGGGTTTACACGCGATTGTTTGACACGGTCGTGATGTTTCGGCAACCGCGGATCTTTGCTTTGGACCATTTGAAATTATGTATCGAGTCGGGTGGGTTTCGCACCGATTGTTGACATCGTAGGATGTTCGATAACCCGGATTTTGGGCGGTTTGACCGATTAGTGATCTTGCATCGGGTTGGGACCGGGATTTCATTAGTGGATAGAATCTTCCACTTTGAGCATAGTCTGGACTGGGGCCTGCTACATACTCGACTTGGTTACGTTCCACGAGCAGGGTTGCGCCCCTCGAGTACCACTCTCCGGAATAGGCGGCTGGATTGATATGTGGAGTATGATTCCACGTCGGCGATACACAGGTGTTTAGTGTGACCGATTGTGATGGTTGTGCGAGCCGGACCGAGCCTTATATAGGTCGGTTAGATTGGTTATATCTCGCCAGTTATCTTTTAGTGATGCATGCATATACCAGTTTGTTATTATTCATTATAGCATTAAAAGCATAGTATTAACAGCTTACTTTCCTACTTTAACCACTTCACCTTTTCCTCGCCTCTAGTAGACTTAGTGGGTAAGTCGGAGTTTGATGAGATACCACTGAGAACTACTAGCTTTTAGTAGTTCTCACACTCGTTGTTGCTCCCCCTTTTTTTTTTTCCTCCTTGGTTTAGGTTTCTTTCGCCGCGGTGTGGTGGCGGTGGATCGTGGCGAGGGGGATCGGTGGCTAGATAGATCTCCTACCATCTCGAGAGCTAGTGTGGACCAGGATTGTACTACTTCTGTATTTATAGTTTAGCTGTTCAGACTACGGTATATTTGGTCTAGCTTAGCCAGCCTTGGTGTATATTCATTTCTAAGAGATGGTTTGTATATTTATACCTCTTGGAGATGTTGATGTACTTATGTTTTTATTTATACAGTTTTAGTCTGAGATGATTTTTTAGTTTACAGCTCTTTCTTTTCTCTGCTTTTATATACTTCTCTTATACTTGAGCAGGTTGTAGTGGCTTCGTGTACATGGGAAATTCAGCGTGCACGGCGGATCTGTTGACGGGCCCAGATTTTGGTTTACCCCGGAGCGTGACAAATTAAGATGGTATCAGAACTTAGAGATAGGTCAGTGGAACTTAGGAAACCTAGGCTTTTGGCAGACCCTAGGAGGATAGGGAGTGAGAGACGTGATTTATCGCGAAAGTCGGTGATCGTTTTATTGACTCTCCATGAGGTTGGAGAGGGATTGACATACCTTCATTCTGTCGGGTGGCAACTATGTTGGCTGCAGACAACATAACAGCTACAGAAGTAAAGAGATGTCTTGACTTTCGCTAGATTGGGTAAAGCGTTGCGTGTTTCTTGGCTCGTGTTCTTCCACTTTGGCTAAGGGATGGCTCCTAGTCGACGTGTTCCTCCACTCTTCGCTCCGGCACCCCTACGGAGATTGGGCAGGAGAGGGTCTGCCGTGATGACGACGCGTTGCAGAGCGCAGATTACTCGTTTCGAGGAGAGGAACCGTGGCAGGGGACCTCTTGGAGTGATTTTTTAAGCTCAAGGAGTGAGCAAGCACAGTGAGTTTTGGAGCCCCTGCACCACCTGTTGTGCCCCCTTTTTACCGACAGCACCTTCTTTTAGCATCAGAGCTCAGGGAGCAGCACCTTTGACCTTGTTCATTCTCAGAGACTGCTGACCCTTGATGTGTTGCGTTGAGCTAGCATTATAGATTGAGAGGGGCGCGGTTGTCAGAGTGAGAGAGCTCCGGCGCCACGGACAGAGCTCAAAGGGAAGCACCCAACTACTGAGGGCGGGGGAAAACCAGCGAGAGAGACACGCCTAGGCTACCGCGCTCACAGTCTCAGAGTCGTGGTCATTCAGGACACGGAGGTCTAGTGGATCCCATAGGTAGCAGTAGCAGCTACACAGCGGCAGACACAGCAGTCGCAAAGCGATCGAGAGTCTTAAGCGCTGAGTCGAGGGTTTCTTTTGCGACCGGTCACGTAGCGACATTCACATCACTGCACGGACTAGAGGAGGATGTTTACCACGTGCACAAGAGGTTCACTTTTTTATCAAGCTTCGCACGTGGAGTATTATTGGTCTTGTCTTGTGCAGCTAGAGCCATGGATTATGCCGGCAGACCTGTTGGTCTTGTAGGAGTTCCGAGGCTTCGATGTGATGCTCGTGATGGACTAGCTGGCGAGGTGCTTCGCGACTATTGTCTAGAGTCGAGGATGGTGGCCTTCCACGAGCTTGGGCAGGAGTTCGTGTACCGAGGATGCCGGAGCACTCTTTTGCCACGACGGCCTCGACACCTAGAGCGAGAAGATGATTAGTAGAGGATGTGTACCTTTTCTGCCTAGTGTTGTAGAGGTGCCTACGGCGGCACCGAACTTGAGGATATCCCTATTGTTTCGTGAGTTTCCGATTGTGTTTTTCCTCGGAGTGTGATGATATTATGCCGCCGGACAGAGAGATCGAGTTTATGATTGATGTAGTTCCTGAAACTGCACCACATCTCAAAGGCACTCTACCGGATGGCACCGGCGGAGCTGCGGGAGTTAAAGGCCCAACTCCAGGATTTGATGGAGAAAGGTTTTATTAGGCCGAGTATGTCGCCTTGGGGAGCGCCGATGCTATTCGTGAAGAAGAATGATGGTTCACTTCGACTCTGCATTAATTATCGGGAATTGAATACAGTGACCATCAAGAACAAGTACCCTTTTTGCCGTGTATTGATGACCTTTCTGATCAGCTGCAAGGGTCTTGTGTCTTTTCTAAAATTGATTTACTGTTTGGTTACCACCAATTGAAGGTGAAGGCCGAGGACATCTTCAAGACGGCGTTTAGGACTCTGTATGGCCATTATGAGTTTACCGTCATGCCTTTTGGATTAACTAATGCCCCTGTTTGCATTCATGGATTTAATGAACAGGGTTTTCAACTGTAATGTGATCGACATGTAGTTGTGTTCATCGATGATATCTTGGTTTACTCCCGGAGTGATTCCGTGCATAATGAGCACTTAAGGATTGTGTTGTAACTTCTACGGGAGAGGAGGTTGTATGCTTAGTCGACATGCAAGTTTTGGCTTCGAGAGGTGGTTTTTCTGGCCATTTGATTTCACACCGCTGGCGTGGTAGTGACCTGGCGAAGATTGAGGTAGTTCAGGATTGGCCGAGACCGATGATGATTACCGAGATGCGTAGCTTCATGGGTTTGGCTGGATATTACCGTCGGTTTGTGGAAGGCTTCACGAAGCTTTCCACGCCCCTCACTCATTTGACTTAAAAGGGAATTAAGTTTATTTTGAGTGAGGATTACCAGAGAAGCTTCGAGGAGCTAAAGTGCAGATAGATGACAGCTACTATCCTTTCCCTCCCCATCATGGGGAAAGAGATATGTGATTTTATAGTGATGCATCACACAGTGATCTTGGTGCGTGTTGATGTAGGAGGGTAGGATAATTGCTTATACTTCCCGACAGCTTAAGAATTACGAGAAGATTATTACCACTCATGATTTGGAGCTTACCGCAGTGGTTTTTCGCACTGAAGCTATGGCGCCATTACTTGTATGGGGAGCACTGTGAGATTTACACCGACCACAAAAGCCTGAATTATCTGTTCACACAGAACGAGTCAATTTGAGGCTGCGCCGATGGTTGGATTTGTTGAAGGACTACGATGTGGATATCCTTATTACCTCAGCGAAGCTAATGTGGTAGCGGATGCTTTGAGTAGAAAGACAGTGCAGTGTTTGATATGATGATGATTACGTATCAGACGCCCTACTTGAGGAGATGAGACGACTCAGATTGGAGGTCGTATTCCCCGGAGATTCGGCATGACTGATGTCCCTAGTCGTGCAGCCCACTCTGCTAGACCGGATCAGGGAGAAGCAGAGTGAGGATCCCCCATCTCGTGCGGATTCAGGAGCAGGTTGCGAGCGGCCAGGCAGGGGATTTCAGCGTTGATACATCGGGAGTACTGCGGTATAGGGGACCGATTATGTGTGTCGTTGGATGCCGAGATACAAGAGTAGCTTCTGAGAAAGGCCCATTATACACCTTATACCATCCACCTTGGTGGAACTAGGATGTATAGGGACCTCAGGGCACACTTCGGTGGCACGGCAGGCGGCTTGGAGAGAGAGGTTAACAAATTTGTTACTCAGTGTTTGGCATGTCAGCAGGTGAGGCGGAGCATCGATAGCCAGCTAGGAAAACTTCAGAATCTTCCGATTCCAGTGTGGAAGTGGACCATATTACCATGGACATTGTCACGGGACTACCGAGAGTACATGGTGGATTTGATGTAGTCCGGGTAATAGTGGACAGACTGACCAAGTCTGCTCACTTTCTCCAGTTCAGATTTCTTGATCCCATGAGAGACTAGCATAGCTGTATTTTGATGAGATTGTGAGGTTGCATGGTGTGCCTACCTCGATTATGTCGTATCGGGACACGAGATTTGTATCTCATTTTGGAGGAGCTTACAAGCAGCCTTAGGGCCCCAGCTACACTGCAGCACATGCATTCCACCACGGACCGATGGGCATTCAGAGAGGGACCATTCAGACCTTGGAGGATATGCTGAGGGCATGCAATATGGATTTTGCGGGGGATAGAGTCGACACTTACCACTGGCTGAGTTTGCGTACAACACAGCTATCAGGCGAGCATCCAGATGGCTCTGTTGAGGCGTTATATGGACGCAAGTGTCGATTCCCTCTACATTGGAATGATGTGGGTGAGAGGACTTTGGGACCATATTGCCTACAGGAGACTGAGGACAGGATCAGAGTTGCACGACGACACCTTATCACAGCCCAGAGTAGACAGCGGAGTTATACTGATACTAGACTACGAGACCGGACTGGGTTCCAGGTAGGACCATGTTTTTCTGAAGGTCTCGCCGTCTAGGAGATCCAGAGGTTCAGAGTTTTGCGGGGAGCTCAGCCCGCGGTTCTTCCCCTTTGAGGTTTGGAGCGAGTTGGATCAGTGACATGCAGGATTGCCTTTCCACCGCGGCTTGTTGGGGTTCATGTTGTGTTTCACGTCTCGGCTCGGATGAGATTTTTTTGACCCTTCGCGTGTGATCGACTTCACTCCACTTTGGATCGGTGAGGATCTGGTGTACGAGGGGCGCTCATTGCGAATTCTTGCTCGGGAGGTGAGAGAATTGCGCAACCGGCTATAACGTACGTGAAAGTATTGTGGAGTAATCACGAGGAGCGAGAGGCGACTTGGAGCTTGAGAGTTGTGATGTTGGACACCTACCCCAACTTGTTTCAGACTTCTCCCTAAGGTACATTTTGTGTTCGAGGACGAAACTTTTTTAGCAGAGGAGGTTGTGGAGACCTGATTCCTGCTGGTTGACCTGGACCCGTGATCAGTGGCTTTGTGACACACTTGTCGAGTGTGGGAGACGTTTATGCGCAAAACGGACACAACGCGAAAAACGGATAAAAAAACACTATATTTGTGTTTTCTGGTGGATTCGGGCGCCCACCATAGGTTTCGGGCGCCCGGACGTACGTACGGCGCTGTAGCGCTGACCGGGCGCGGGTCAACGTGGGCGAGGGCCGGCGGGTCTCGGTGCTGCGAGTGACGGGTTAGCGGGCACACCCACAACTTGCAGCGCCCGCTACGTGCGGCGACCGAGGGGCTGCCACCACGCGTCGGCACGTGATTGGCCCAGCGTGCTCCCTCGGGCCTGGCACGACGCTTGGCGGCGTAGGATTCGCTGCGTCGTCGCCTCGGCTGCAGTGTGGATAAGGGCGCAACGTGGCGGCCTCTAATTGGCCGCGCGCGGTGGACTTCGGGCCCACGCGAGCGAGTGACGCATGGGTCCGGGCACGTTGAGATCGCGCCACGTGGATTCGGGAGCAAATTCGAGCGCGCGGGGGGGTTTTCGGGCACCCGAATCTCCACCCTTGAGCTGAGGTTGGGTGTTTTTCCCTGTTGGTTCTGTTTAAGCTCCGTGGGCGCAACTTACACCACCCCCGAGGCTATAAATAGCCTCCCTTCCTCCCCAGGTGACCCTTTTACCTATTTCCACCATTATTGCTAGCTTTGGAGAGCTTGGAGGGCTTCTTCCACCTTCCACCTTCCACCACCACCATTGTTGACCTTGGCTCACTTCTCCAACTTCTGGTAGCACCGTCGACAAATCTTCCCGAGCTTCCCCAGGACTGAATACCTGGAGTTTTGAGCTGATTTTTGGAGAATAGCTTCACGACTAGTGGATCTACAAGCTTCATATTTGTGACGAACTCCCATTTCGACTACAAACCAGATATTTTAAGCCATCTCTGAGACCCTCGTGCACAGTTTGGATTTCTGGACAGCACTTAGTGTTTATCTTCCCCTGGACAGAATACTTGGAATTTCGAGCTGATTTTTGGAGGGGAGCTGCACCTTTGGTAGATCTATAAGTTTGCTTTCGGTGAAAATCGTTCATTCCAGCATTTGAACAGGTATTTATAGCCATCTTTGAGCTCCTTGTGCACAGTTTTGAGATTCTGGACAGAGATAAGTGTTTATGGGTTTTCCTTATCTTTTTCTTATGGAATTGAGGATTTAAATGCTTGGGTGTAATATCACGAACTGTCTTGTTTTTCTTTTAACCCCTTTTGAATAAATTAAGTGTCTAAGGGATTTATTAACGGAATTTCTTGGGTACACAGCGTCGGTGCGTGCGGGTATTTTTCGGTGTTAGAGCTCGAAAAACGGGAACGACAAAGCGATCGGATCAGAAATCCGATTTGCGGATCTCCCGAATGGGATTTTGAGGGTTTCGGTACGTGGGGGTGCACCGGAATCCGTGCCGCGTGATCGGCACGCTTTTCGAGTAGATGGGATCTTTCTGTTATATCTGCCGATTAAGGGTTTTATCTTGTACGTACGAAAGGGAAATAGGTATTTAATTATTATTATTTTTTTTTCAAGAGAAAGCGGAAACCCTAATCGGAGAGAAAAAGAGAAAGCGGAAACCCTATTTCGAAGGGGAAAAAAAAAAGATCGGATCTTCCATCTTCTCCGATCAACGTGCCGGAAGCCGGGATCGGGACGTTACCGTCAGCGGGGAGCGGGTCCGGAACCTCACCATCGCGAGAAACGGGAACAGATCGTCTTCTCCAATAGATCAAGGTTAGTGGCGTTTATCTCTCCCGCATTTTCGTCGTTTCGTGTTTTAGGTTTGGGTTTGCGCTTTCGGTCTTAACGTTTGGGCGACGCGAGGATGCCCTACCCGCGCGCCGCTGAAGGGCCGCACACCGCGCCGCTTGCTGGCCCGCATGGGGTTGTGCCCGCGCGGGACAACCGCGCACCGCACCGCTTGCGCGCCGCGCGGGGTTGTGCCGGTTTGTTCGCAGGTCATGGTGTTAGACTAGTTAGGTCTAGAGTTGACTTGGCTTCTTTGTATACAACGGATAATGGCCCGGACTAGGTCGTCAACCGATAACGCGGAGGCAGACGGAACGGCACCGACGGCTGCGGAGAATCAGCTTCTTCGGCAACAACTGCGAGAGTTGGCCCACAACAGCTAGCAGCCCTCACAGAGCATGTACGTCAGTTGACGCAGCACTAGCTACGTCAGTGGTGTTGCCCAAGCCCCTCCACCCAAGCAAACTGCACCTACGACGGCACCGCCGGTAGTAGACGGCGAGACCACGACTACCCCTCCTCAGACCGCGACAACCGGGATACCGCTGGTTCAGCCTGCAGCGCCTTCTGTAGCCCCAACGCCGGCGCTTCGGGACCTACGCCAGGAGCCACAACCGAAGCCCCTTTGAGAGAGACTGTGATATTACCCACTCCCGTAGTGCCCGCCGTCGCCACGAGAGAAGCGTCTGTTCAGCAGACCAAACGGACAGGGTGAAACGGGAACTGGCCGACGCTCGTGCCCGGCGGGAGGACCGTGAGCCCAATCAGGGCCAGAAGCGACCCCATCCTTATCCTGGGGAGGGCCTCTCCAAGGAAAGCCGACCACCCAAACATCTGAAGACGAAGCAAGGGACCAAGAGTATGCCGATAAGAGAACCGGAACCGGGGCAGAAGCCTTGCATCATCTGCGGAGGAGCACACCAGGTGATCAATTGTTCCAAGAGGCACGACCACTGCTTTCGTTGCGGCAGGCCGGGGCACTTCCGTTTCAACTGACCCTTGAACCCGGGAACAGTACCTTCAGCATCACGACACGTGGAGCAGGGGGCCGCCACCGCCCCGCGGGAGGATTTACGCGACGGCTCAGCTCGAGACGGGCTGCCCCGGAGGACGTAGTAGCAAGTATTAACCAACCCTTAGTCTCTTTTTCGAGGTAGGGCCGTGTTTGACACCCCGGAGCATCTCACTCTTTTATTTTTTCGCGTACCTTTAGTTTCTAGAAGTGACACCCTTCGTAGTAACGGGTCCGTTCAGACCCTGGGCAATCCTTCGTGGCAGGAAGCTTTGTTCCTTCCTGCCCGGTAAGGTTGGGCAGGCCTTTATACCTTTGGAACCGACGGAAACCCCGCTAGGGGATTCCGACGTAGTACTCGGGATGGTTTGGTTTACTAAACTCTAGGCGGTAATCGAGTGCGAGGAGCGCTAGGTGTGTCTTCATGAACCTGGCTTCCTGGAACCCTCGGGTTTAGCATATAGGAGTACTCGATTCATCTTTGCACCACGGGCAAGAAGACTGGTGGAGGGTGAACGTGTGGCGTTCATGGCTTTAGTGGTTGTAATCTCTCGGCCTTCAACATAGCTAGCGGGCATCCCGATTGTCAGGGATTTCTCGCACGTTTTCCTTTTTCGGACGAGCTCCCAGGAGTGCCCCTCGAGCGAGAAACCGAATTCTCCATCGAGCTTTTTCCAGGCACGCAACCCATCACAAAGGGCACCGTACAGAGTGGCTTTTGCAGATTAAGAGAGCTCAAGGCACAACTAGAAGATCTTTTGGAGAAGGGGTTCATCAGGCCAAGTGGGTCGCCTTAGGGCGCACCCGTTCTCTTCATGCGGAAAAATGACGGGAGTTTGCGTCTTTGCATCGACTACCGGGAGATAAACAAGATTACGGTGAAAAATAAGTATCCCTTGCCTCGGATTGATGACCTGTTCGACTAACTACAAGGAGTGACAGTGTTCTCGAAAATAGGTTGCAGTCCGGCTACCATCAGCTGAGAGTTCGAGGTGAGGATATACCTAAAACAGCCTTTCGAACTCGATATGATCATTATGAGTTTACAGTTATGCCGTTTGGACTTACGAACGCCACAGCGGTGTTCATGGATATGATGAATATGATATTCAACCCTTTTTGGACCAATTGGTAGTGGTCTTTATTGATGACATTTTGGTCTACTCACGAACAGATGAGGAACATAAGGAGCATCTGCGAGTAATTCTCCAGGACTCTCAGGGACCAGAAATGGGTTGCTAAGCCAAGAAGTGTGAGTTCTGGTTTCGTGAAGTGGACTTCTTAGGACACATAGTCTCAGCAACGGGAATTGCGGGGGATCCTAAGAAGGTGGAGTCAGTGCTAACTGGCCCCGACCGACTACAGTAACGGAAATCCGCAGCTTCTTGGGTTTGGCAGGATACTATAGGCGCTTCGTGGAAGGTTTCTCAAAAAAAAAAATGCCACCCCTCTGAATCGTCTAACCCGGAAACGGGAGAGATTTGTGTGGACCTACTCAATGCTAGGAGAGCTTCAAGGAACTCAAAGACAGACTAACACGGGCACCCGTGCTTACATTACCTATACCCGGTGAGGATTTCGAGGTTTATTGTGATGCATCATGGAGCGGTCTTGGAAGTGTGCTAATGCAACAGGAAAAAGTCATAGCCTACGCATCAAAACAACTTAAGGATTATGAGCGAAACTACCCTACGCACGATCTGAAACTCGCAGCAGTTGTTTTCGCTTTAAAACTTTGGAGGCACTACCTCTATGGAGCTCATTGCAATGTGTTTTCGGATCACCGGAGCCTGAAATACATTTTCACACAAAAAGAATTGAACTTACGGCAGAGACGTTGGTTGGGATTGTTGAAGGATTATGATTTGACCATTCAGTACCATCCTGGAAAGGCAAACGTAGTAGCCGATGCCTTGAGCAGGAAGGGTCAGACAGAAAAGTTACCAGTGAACACTATCACTCAGCAAGACCGTCTAATCGCGGATTTCCCGCGGATGAGATTAGAGGTTGTGCCGGCGGGTGCTGTTTCACGACTTTTGTCCCTGGTGGTCAAGCCTACCTTGTTGGAGAAGATCCTGGAAGGTCAGAAGACGGACGCTCAATTACAGCTTGTACGGGACAAGATTCCTTCGAACCGGGAGGGTGACTTTTTCGGTCGAGCGGACGGTACAATGCAGTTCCGGGGACGCATTTGTGTGCCCCGATCTACCTGATCTGAAGAAAGAGATATTATCCGAGGCGCAATTGCGCTCCTTACACGGCGCATCCCCGGTGGTACGAAAATATACAGGGACCCTTAAGCAGACTTTCTGGTGGCCTAAATTGAAGGGAGACGTAACGCGGTTCGTGGCGCACTGTTTGACTTGTCAACCAGTCAAAGCCGAACATCAGCGCCCGGCGGGAAGCTGCAACCTCTACCTGTGCCAAAGTGGAAATGGGAGCAGATCACATGGATTTTGTCACCGAATTTCCACGATCACAGCAAGGGCACGACACGATCTGGGCCATAGTGGATCGATTGACAAAGTCGGCCCATTTCCTACCCTCTCACACGACGTGGACCGAGACCGTTTGGCGCAAGTCTACATCAACGAGGTGGTGAGGTTGCACGGGGTACCGGCCATCATTTACTTCGGATAGAGACACGCGGTTCGTGTCAAACTTTTGCAGAGTTTGTAGCGGGCTTTGGGAACCAAGCTGCATTCAGCACGGGCTTTTCACCCCCAGAGCCGACGGACAATCAAAACGGGTGATCCAGATCCTCGAAGATATGCTTCGAGCTTGCGTGCTCGATTTGAGTGAAGGATGGTCACGCTATCTGCCCTACTGGAATTCGCCTACAACAACAGTTATCAGGCTAGTATCCAGATGGCGCCGTAGAAGCGTTGTATGGGCGTCAATGTCGGTCGCCTATCTGTTGGGATGACTTGGAGGAGCGGAAGTTTCTGGGCTCGGACTTAGTGGAGGAGACCGAGACAAAGGTGCGCCTTATCAGGCAGCGTTACTGACCGCCCAGAGTTGGCAGAAAAGCTATGCAGGGCAGAGAGACGACGCGACTTAGAGTTTCTAGTAGGGGAACACGTGTTGCTCCGGGTTTCCCCATCCAAGGGGATTAAACGGTTTGGTCTAAGAGGCAATTTGAGCCCGCGGTTCGTTGGAACCTTTTGAGATTTTGGGAGCGCGTTGGCCCAGTAGTTTACCGTTTAGCCTTGCCACCAAATCTCGACCGCGTGCACACGTTTTTAATGTCTCGATGCTTCAGAAATACGTCCCTGATCGTCGCATGGTCCTTGATGTTTCTACTATTGTACTTCGTGAGTATTTGAGCTTTGTTAAAACACCGGTCCGAATCCTGCACGTGAAGACAAAAGTTACGCAGCCGGACTTTTCCCTACATGAGGGTGCTTCGGAGTAATCATGAAGAGCGCGAGGCGACTTGGGGATTGGAGTTGAAGATGAGAGAGTGTTTTCCAGACTTGTTTAGCATGGGTTGAGGTTAAGTTTCGAGGACGAAACTTCTTTTAAGGGGTGTGTGACGTAATATCACGAACTGTCTTGTTTTTCTTTTAACCCCTTTTGAATAAATTAATTGTTTAAGGAATTTATTAGCGGGATTTCTTGGGTACAGCGTCGGTGCGTGCGGGTATTTTTTCGGTGTTAGAGCTTGAAAAACGGGGAAACGACAAAGCGATCGGATCTCAAAATCCGATTTGCGGATCTCCCGAAATAGGATTTTGAGGGTTTTGGTACGTGGGGGTGCACCGGAATCCGGTGCTACGTGATCGGCATGCTTTTCGAGATGGGAATCTTTCTGTTATATCTGCCGATTAAGGGTTTTATCTTGTACGTACGAAAGGGAAATAGATATTTAATTATTATTATTTTCCTTTCAAGAGAAAGCGGAAACCCTAATTGGAGAGAAAAAAAGAAAGCAGAAACCCTATTTCGGAGAGGAAAAAAAAACGAGATCGTGTAATATCATGACTTTTCCTGTACTCTTTAATTCCTTACCAATAAAGTCTTTGTTATGAGGAGTTGAATAATCGAGTTTCCTTGTGTTGATCGTCGGGAATTGCGGGTATTTTTCTATGATAGAGCCCGAAAAATGATGAACGGCAGTGCGATCGGATCTGAAATCCGACTT
Source organism: Tillandsia leiboldiana (assembly GCA_029204045.2). Taxonomy (NCBI): domain Eukaryota; kingdom Viridiplantae; phylum Streptophyta; class Magnoliopsida; order Poales; family Bromeliaceae; genus Tillandsia; species Tillandsia leiboldiana. The sequence goes on along the minus strand of JAQNDB010000435.1, from coordinate 73,296 downwards.
ACGGATCTCCCGGAATTGGGTTTTGAAGGTCGCGGTATCCGTAGTGTGTGCCGGAATCCGTGCTAAGTGTTTGGCACGCTTTTCGAGGGGATTGGGATTGACCTTTTAACAAATAAATAAGCAAATAATATTCGGATGTGGGGTTTTAATCGTACGCACAAAGAAAGAAATTATTTTTCCCTTCAAGAAAAGAAAACCCTAGCCGGAGAGAAAAGAGGGAAAAAGGAAAGCGGAAATCCCAATCTTCTTCGATCAACATGCTGGAAGCCGGGAGGGTGAACGGATCGTCTTCTCCGATCGATCGAGGTAAGCGGTGTGTTATTTTCGTACTTTCGTCGGACTGTTTTCGGCTTTTAGGGTTTCGCCTTTTTCCGTTTCGTTTAGGTCTCGCGTTACCGCCGCCGCGATGCCCTAGAGCGCCGCCGCCACCGCCGCCTCGTGACCGCCACCGCACCCGGGCAGCGCCGCGCGGTTGCGCCGCATGCGTGCGGTACCGCGCGGGGCAGGTACCCACGAGGGCAGCACCGCGTGCGGCGCCGCGCGGGGCAAGGTGCCTGGCAAGCACTTCGAGGTGGGTATAGTTTGTGTGTTCAAAGTATGGTTTCACTTGCAGTATACAAGAGTAAAGTAGATGTGCCCATTTGGTTATTGTCTAACCCCTATTGCCTGAGAATTCCCTTATTTTTATTGCTACTGTGGCGACTGAATGTCGCGGTGCTTTACTACACGCCGGTTTCGGCATTTGTGCTCAAGGTTGCTTACACGCACACCACCGGTTTGGCTACCGCATCGGTGTACTTTTCCGGAAGGGTGGTACGTTGACCCGTGTACCCCACAAGGTGACGTAGTGGGGACCCCTCGCGGCCGCTCAAGGTGCTGCACAAGTACCGTGGAGGGGTTATTAGCACCAAGGTGCGAGCAAGGTGTTCTTTTCGCTGGGGGGTCTTTAGACCTTCTGGCAGGTGTTTCGTTTCTAACTAAACAGGGGATACGGTGACTCATGAGGGGAAAGTTGGATGCTCTGGTTATCGGTTTGTTTGCATTTCAATATTTTACTGCATCATACTTGTTTACATCTACTCTTTTTGTCACTGACTTCCCACACTGTGACAGGTTCGTCAGGGTGGGATCCGGGACGACGGTGAGGCTACGTCTAGAGGATTTAGCCCGTTTGGGGCTGGTGACACGTCGTACTTACTTTTGGTTACTGTGGTTGTTTGGTCAGTGAGCTTTGTGATTGCTTTTATTGTGGAACAATGTGGATGTTGGGTTGAACTTTCGACTTAGTGATGGACCGTCCTCTATTATGTTTATACTAGACTTGCTTGCGGCATGTTTTTAAATGAAAAAAGTGATTGCGAAAACGTTTCAAAACTGAGTGTCGTGTGGGCACTGTTTTACAAAACCGTGGATTTATCCTTTCAAAGTTATGTAGCGCCCGGGAATGAGATTGTGAATATGTTTTTAAAAATCGGGTGTCATGTGTACGGAATTTGAGTTGGCGTAGTTTCGTGAAAGTTTCAAGTCCTGAAGATTGAAGGTGAAGAAAGTTGAATCATTTAACTCAATCTCAAGAAAGAAGAATTCAAAAGGATCAGGTATGTTTAACTAAAGAATTTGTGTGATCCGAATACTTCTTGTAGTGTAGAAACACTTGGAAGAATCTTTCATTGCATAAAATCAAAACTGGACTTGGGACTGTTCAGGATTCGGATCAGGCTGTTCGATCCGGATCCCGAAGGTGGTTCGTTCATACATCGTCGCAATCCGGATCGTAGCTCTTGATACCGGATCCCGAACGTTGAGTTACCATCTACCTTGAACGATCCGGATCTTGCTTCGCAATCCGGATCCCGAACGTTGATGTTTGGTGAACTGTATGAACGATCCGGATCGTAGTTACATGATCCGGATCCCGAACCTTCGTTTTTCTGGAATTGGCTGTTTCGTTATGACGATCCGGATCTCAGTTATCACGATCCGGATCGCCGTCCGTAAAATTCCAGAAATGGCAGGTTTTTGATTCTTATCTCCTTCCTAGGGTTTCTAACCTATAAATAGACCCTATGTCTTTCTTTTCTAGGGTCAATCCACATAGCCGTCATTTTCATATATCATCTTATACGGCTATAGATCCACATATAGAGAAGAACGAAATCATTAGAGGAATACTCTATGTTTTCTTCATCTATATTGATTAGTTTGATTCTAGGTTTTCATACTCACATCTTGAGTTGAATCAAACTAATGAATACTTAGATGGTATTCCGATCTATCTTTGATCTAAGTATTCGGCGATCATCACCACCCAAAAACAACGATTACCCCAAAATCGGCGCGTGGATTCGCGTGTCCTTGTGGATTCAAGGTTCATTCGCTCTCGTGGATTCGGAGCGAGGCACGTTCGTGGATTCGAAGGGTGCTATTGGGTGAAGACCGTGGATTCGGTCGGACGTCGTGGATTCGACGTTGGACGCCGTGGATTCGGCGTTGGGCGCAGATCGTGGATTCGAGAAGCGTCTGGAGCGAGCGGAGAAGATCCTCTAGGAGCGTATGGAAAAGGTTGAGTCGTAAGTGTGTACGGTAAATCACCTTGTACGTGTTTTAATTCTAGTGGATTTCTGCCGTGTTATCGGTCCCGTGGTTTTTTACTCCGGTGATGGAGTTTTCCACGTAAAAATCTTGCGAGTTATTTTTCATTTCCGCATTGGGTTTTTTATCGCAACGATTTTTGAGTGTTTATACGTTTACACCTATTCACCCCCCTCTAGGTGTTTCTTCCCCTATTTAGATCCGTATTATATACGACCCAACAAGTGGTATCAGAGAGGGAATAGGGTGTGAACAATGGTTGAAGGTGGAAAACATCAATCGACCCCCTTTCTTTTGATGGAAACAAATTATGCGTACTGGAAAGTACGGATGAAAGCCTTTTTATCTCCATCGACGAAAGGGTGTGGCATTCAATTGAATCAGGATGGACTAATCCAACTGAACTTATCTCTGATGTTCACACCTTAAAACCTAGGTCGAAATGGACCAAGGAAGAGTTTGAGTTATCTTCTTACAATGGCAAGGGAATTAATGCTATTTTTAATGCCTATCTCAAACTGAATTCTCTCGCGGTCTCGGCATGTGAGACTGCGAAAGAAATCTGGGATGTTCTCCAGGTTACACATGAGGGAACTAACCTCGTGTAAGATTCAGAAACTGCAGATGCTTACGAGCAAGTTTGACTCTATTTTGATGGCAGAAAATGAATCTTTCACGGACTACTATACACGATTGCAAGACATCGTAAACTCATGTGCTAATCTGGGAGAGAAGATTCCAGAATTTAAGATTGTAAGAAAAATCTTAGAACTCTTCCTGAACGATTTCGCCCAAAGGTTACTGCCATTGAAACTATTAAACACCCGGACGAAATACGTGTAGAAGAATTAGTTGGTTCATTACAAACTTATGAAATGACTTTTAATACTAACAATTCTTCTGGAAAAAGCATCCACTTCTAAGTCTTCAGGTTATGCGTTGAAAACAACTAAGGAAGAAGACGCGGATACATCCTCCTCGGACGGGACGAGAACCTTTCTATGGAGGAATTTGAGGAGCAGCTCGCTCTTGACAAGGAATTTTCGCCGCAACTTTCGAAGGGGTAATTCAAGCAAATCTCCATCCCTTCAGAAAGTGGAACAAAGGCAAGGGTACTCCAAGTCACAAGTCAAGAAAGCAGGAGAACTTCTCAAAGGATAAGAAAAGTTCAGAAGGACAACTGCAATGCTTCAAATGTCGAGGCTACGGCCACATTTGCAACGGAGTGTCCTAACAAGTATCCGGCAAAGAAGAAGGCGATGCAAGTCGTCACTTGGGATGACAACTCAACGTCAAATGAGTCGTCTTCAAGTGATGAAGAAAAGAGCTCCACGGCATTCCACGCGTCCACATCTTCACCATTCATGTGCTTTATGGCAACTACGTCCTGAATCATTGTCCAACTCCACTGTTGAAAAGAATGCAATGGACAATGAATCGGATGATTCGGAAGGTGAAGAGTTTGCTCTAGCCTACCACAGACTTTTGAGGGACTCAAAGAAAGTGGCTAAGCAAAACAAGAGTTTGAGAGGGAGATTGCATGATCTCGAAGAAGAAGCAAAAAGAGCGACTTCTCTCTCAAACGCTCTTGAAGTGGAAAGGGAAAACCTGATAAAGAAAATGCTTCCCTTCAAGAGTCCAATGAGCAACTTGAAAGGAACATACAAATCTGGTGGATAACGCGAATCACTTTTCAAAGCTCTACAACGAGGCTCGACAGGATAACCTGGAAATGACAAAGACCATTTTCCAACTCAAGAATGACTTACAGCGATTCTCTTCAGGAAGGAGTAAGTTGGATAGACTTCTTGGTCTTGGTCAATCAAATAGGTTCGGCCTCGGATACACTCAAACTGGAAACAGTCCAAGTTCGAGTGAGACAGTTTTTGTGCCTCAGTCGGTATCTCCTCCTCCGACACCGGAATTCAAGACAAATAACGACAACAAACCTACTTCATCCTCTTTGGGATCGTCAAGATCTAAGGTATGTTTTCGTTGTGGTGTTTCAGGGCACATAAGAAGATATTGCAAGACGGGAGTCGAACGCTCATCTCAAAGACCTCTTGCAACAACTACCAAATGGCTCCTCCCCGAAAATCAAAGCAAAACTTTTCAAATGAAAAGAGACTTGGTAGTTCATCGCGCAAGACGATCTCATCAAGGAACAACAATCGCTATAACAAGACGCCTTCACCTAGGCATATAACTTCTCGACCATTACCGACGCACTCCAAAAGGGTTTGGGTGCGCAAAGGTGAAATTTTCCCTTGTCTTGTTTCCAATATTTCCTTGCATGCATATGATAGCTCGTCTTGGTATCTGGATAGCGGGTGTTCCCGTCACATGACCGGTGACCAAAAATAGTTTTCAAAATCTTGAGAAAATCTCCGGAGGACACGTTGTTTTCGGAGACGGTCGATCTTCCAAAATTGTTGGAAAAGGGACGGTAGCTATTCCAGATGGCCCGATTTTGAAAAACGTCTTATTTGTTGATGGCCTTAAGACTAACCTCATAAGCATAAGTCAACTTTGCGACAATGGTTTTTCAGTTAACTTTTCATCGGTTGAATGCGTTGTAAATAATAAGGACCATGCTTTCTTTCTAAAAGGGGTTAGATCTGAAAACAATTGTTATGTTGTTCCTAATAAATTTTCTGAAAATTGTAACTTAGCCGCTTTGAATAATGAAACTCTTTGGCATGAAAGGCTAGGTCACTTAAATTTTAAGGAACTTACTAGAATTTCAAACAAGGACGTGGTCAAGGGATTCCAAAGCTTTTATTTAAACAAAACGTTGTGTGTGGTGGTTGCCAAAAGGGAAAACAGTCTAGGACTGCACACAAGAACTTGAACCACGTTGGTACAAAACGGCCCTTGGAACTTTTGCACATGGACTTAATGGGGCCGACCCGTCAACCATCTTTGGGAGGTAAATGGTACATCTTTTTATTGGTTGATGATTTCTCTCGGTTTTCTTGGGTAGCATTTTTGAGAGAGAAAGCTGATACGTTTGACTCTTTTCATGAGATTTGCCATCGTATTATGATTGAAAAGAATGAAAAGATCATTCGTGTTAGAAGTGATAGGGGTGGAGAATTCATAAATTCAAAATTCATTGACTTTTGTACTTCAAATGGCATTAAACATGAATTCTCGGCACCCTATACACCTCAGCAGAATGGTGTTGTTGAGCGCAAAAACAGGGTTGTTCAAGAGATGGCGCGTGTGATGCTTCATAGCCGGAAATTACCGCTACATTTTTGGGCTGAAGCTGTGAACACCGCTGTCTATGTCATTAACAGAGTGTATTTGCGCCCAGGAACCTTGAATACACCATATGAGCTGTGGTTTAGTAGAAAACCGGATATCAAGTACTTTCGTATCTTCGGGAGTCGATGTTACATCTTACGTGACCGTGAAAATCTTGGAAAGTTCGACTCTCGAAGTGAAGAAGGGATCTTTTTGGGTTATTCTACGAATAGCAGAGCATATCGAGTATTTAACATTGAATCTAAAACGATCGTAGAATCTATAAATGTTAAAGTAGATGAAGCTTCTCATTTTGAATCTGAAAAATCTACCCTCGATATCTCTCTAGATGATGATTCTCCTGCTAGTGCATCTTCTCATAATAATACTTCCAATATTAATGATGCATCTAATGGTTTCTTCTAGTTTATCTGATGTGCAGGAATCATCTCGTGTACCTCCGAGTACTCCGTTTCAACAAACGCTACGAATCTCCAAGGATCATCCGGAATCGAACATCATGGAGATCCACAAGAAGGAGTTAGAACTCGAAGGCAGTTGGTTTGCGGATTTGCTTGCTACGTATCTTTAATCAAACCAAAGACAATAGATGAAGCTCTTCAGGATGACTACTGGATTAAAGCAATGCAGGAAGAGCTCCATCAATTTGAGCGAAACAAAGTCTGGGAATTAACGAAGCCTCCAAAGCAACATAATGTGATAGGTACCAAATGGATCTTCAAGAACAAGAAGATGAAGATGGTACTATCATCAGGAACAAGGCACGACTAGTTGCTCAAGGCTACTCTCAAGTAGAAGGTATAGACCTTGACGAAACTTTCGCCCCTGTAGCTAGACTCGAGTCCATTCGTATATTGTTTGCTATTGCTTGTCATTTTAAAATCAAATTATTTCAAATGGACGTCAAGAGCGCATTTCTAAATGGGTTTTTAAATGAGGAAGTTTATGTAGCTCAACCGAAAGGTTTTGTAGATCATAAACAACCTAACCATGTTTTTCGTTTGAAAAAGGCTCTTTACGGTCTGAAACAAGCACCGCGAGCATGGTACGAAGGTTAACAAAGCACCTTTTGGAGAAGGGCTATACTCGAGGGGGAGCTGACAGGACTCTCTTTGTGAAGCATTATCAAAATAATTTCATTGTAGCACAAATCTATGTCGATGACATTGTATTTGGTGCAACAAAAGATAATGATGCTTCTAAATTCGCGGAAACCATGGAAAGCGAATTTGAGATGTCCATGATGGGCGAACTGTCTTATTTTCTTGGATTGCAAATTAAACAAAATGATGAAGGTATTCACTTGAGTCAATCCAAGTATGCACTGGAGTTGGTCAAAAAGTTTGATCTAGAAATTGTAAAGATTTTCCAACTCCAATGGGAACTAGCCACAAGGGACTTGGAAGTGAATCACATAGTGAGAATGTAGACGAGAAACTGTATAGAAGTATGATTGGAAGTCTACTTTACCTCACGGCTAGTCGCCCGGATATATCCTTTAGTGTTGGGATTTGCGCGAGATATCAATCAGCACCAAAGGAGGTTCACCTGAAAGCGGTGAAACGGATCATCCGGTACATCAAAGGATCAATTAATTTCGGAATTTGGTATCCTATGGGAACAAGTCTGGACATTGTTGGATACTCAGATGCCGATTGGGCAGGATCAGTGGATGATCGGAAAAGCACGAGTGGTGCATGCTTCTATCTTGGCCATTGCCTTGTTGCATGGCACAGTAAAAAGCAGAATTGCATAGCACTCTCGACTGCCGAAGCGGAATACATTTCAGCTGGAAGTTGCTCAACTCAACTCATTTGGATGAAAAGCGTATTGAGTGACTTCCGCATTTCAGCATCTTCGGTAACAATTCTTTGTGACAAACACAAGTGCAATTAACATTTCTAAAAACCCTGTGTTGCACTCTAGAACAAACATATTGAACTTAGATATCATTTTCTTAGAGAGCTAGTTGAATCAAATACTCTTCAACTTTCATATATTTCAACTGGAGATCAATTAGCTGACTTTTTAACAAAACCTTTGGATCAAAAACGTTTTATTCATTTGCGAAAAGCAATTGGTATGCTTTCTTTGAAATAAACTTCTTTTTGAAACCTTTGCTTAAAATAGGTTTTGTATTTGTTTTGTTCTATTCAATATCTATGTTTATACATAGGATAGTAATTGAGCATAGATCTTAATTGACTTTAATTGCATCTGTTCGCACATTTAGAAATTTATTATGCTTTTTGCCATCATAATATTTCATTGTTGCAATGATCATTTATGTTAATTAAATCATCTTCTAAAGTGATCAAAGTCAATTTCTCTCTCTCTATGATCTCTTGGTATAGTCATTATCTTATTTGACTGCTTAGTCGAGTATGAAATCGAGATCAATATTTGGTTGAATACTTTATATCTTAAATAATTGATAGCCAATTGAGGGGGAGTCAAAGATAATGTAAAATGCTCAAAAGATGTGGAAAGAGTTACATCCCAATGAGGAGTGTGAAAACTACCACCACATGGAGGAAAGAGCTACCACCTCGGTCGTCCGAGTATTGTGTGCAGCTACCACATGTATACCAAGCATGGTTGTTCAAATTTTTGATTAAGTAAAATGCATGTTGAAATACTTGACTCTGTCAAATTTCAAGGTTGGTATAAGGTGGGATTTTAAAGAAAGATGCTCAAAGAGCCACTCTCTTCAACAGATTGTCTAGAAATATATCTACCATATTTGGGATTTCAAACATCTATTGATCTTTGTATTTCATTTTCTTTACTGAATTGATGATTTGATAAAGGCATTACTCATAAGATCAAGTTAGATGTGATTGAAGGTGTTCAACTTTAAGGGATTTAATTTTTGTAAATTTTCGTTTCATTTTTGGATATTATTGATAGATTTGGCATAATCTAATTCTTGTTGTATGAAACGATGATTTTTGTTTAAAGTTGATACACATTTGTGCTTACAATCTTTTCTGGATCTTCCTGAATTTCTCTGAAATTTTCTAAAGAAAAAATTGGGGCCGATCCGGATCGGGCAAGGTGATCCGGATCCCGAACGCAGGTTTCTCCTGCGGGCTGACGATCCGGATTGTATCTGCCGATCCGGATCCCGAACGCAGTTTTCTCACTGCGGGTAGCCGATCCGGATCGCAGTTATGAACTGATCCGGATCGCGGCTAGGTTTTATAAGGAACGAAAGGGGTTTTTGATTTCTTTACTCCAATCTTTTGTTCAAAAGTTTCCAGAGCGCTTCTCTCTAGATTTCATCCTCCTTGGAAGCTTTCTAACTCAAGTTCTTCAGTTCCAAGTAAGTTTTATTGATCAAAATCTCGGTTTTTCACCGTTTTTCTCTTTTCCTCCTCAAACGTACGAAATTCTTGGATCGATTTTGTTTGTGGATGGTTTTTGATCAAATTTCTTTTGAAATAAGAACTCTGGGTTGTTTAGTTTTGATTATATGCTAGGTTTTCTCCTGATTAACGGATTTTTAGGCTTCGATTTCTAAAATTTCGGTTTTAGGGCATATAATAAGGATTTTCGAAATTCATGCAATTGATCTATTTTTAAAAGTCATTTTGCAAAACTAATTTGATTCTTAGTCTCTCTACATGATTATGATTGTTTGGGTACAATTTTTCAAATTTTTGAAAACTAAGAATTTTTGTGTTCTTGAGTTGGTCTACTCAGGATTCCTTTTTCTCAAGAAACCATTAGCAATGGTGATCACTTGGATTGTTTTCTACTTGCGGCTATGGTTCATACGAGAGACACCGTCAAGCCCAAGAGGGCTAAGAAGGCTAAGAAAGCGAAGAAGGCTAAAGATGATTCCGATACAGAATCTGAAACGGAATCAATTGATTGGGATGAACTGCAAGTTGAAGCAACGACTGTTCCGACTGCTTCAAAGGGAAAAGCACCTGCAGAAACATCGAAGGCTCCGCCTACTGCTGCTGAAAAAGGGAAAGCTCCAATGGAAGAAACTTCTGGGAAGACAAGAAGAAAAAGTGTTGCTCGCAAGAGAGGAAGTGCTCGAGGAATCACCATTGAGCAACCAGCTGCTGACCAAGCACCTGCACAAGACTTTGTCAGCTCGGCTAGAATAAAGGATTTTGAAAACAGAGAATGCATTGGAGAAAGGCATGTTGATGTAAAAGCCTTAACGCAACGTTCTCAGACGTTCGGGACTTTGTTTGACCAGAGAGGTCTTGCTCCCATTTGCGATTTCCCGGAGACCACTGGGTATTGTCTTCACTCAGTGAGGATGTTCTATCAGAATGCTTGCTATCTAGTTGATCAGGAAAGCGGGCGTCGGGATTTTCAAACATTAGTCAAGAATGTCAGAATCAAAGTAACGCCTCAGCTAATTGGTGAAGTACTAGGGATGGACGCCCGAGCCGATGGCACTCATTACCTGAAGAATCAAAACTTCAACATCTTCTCCTGGAGAGTGGTAGTTGATGGAATCTGTGTTCCAGATACTCGGTCGACAGGAAACTCCGTTTTCTCGAAAGAACTACGACCTGAGTACCGCATCTTAAATCTTATTGTTTGTTACAATATTATTCCAAACATGAACACAAAGGTTCTTCGGTGGGAAAGAATGATATTCCTTTATCTACTTGGAAACCCCGCAGCAGCAATGGGAGCGAACTTAAACATTCCCTATATCATCTGGTCAAGGATGGCACGATATGTGGAGCAAGCTCATCCGTCAGAGAGACTACCTTTTCCAATGATCATCATGCGCATTCTTCGCAAATTTAAAGCTGACACAAATGCGAGTTCCTATCTGCACAGTCTAGGAACGATCAATGACACGACAATTGTAAAGTCTCTTTCGACGAAGCCAGATGAACCTTTCATACCTCTTCACCGGCAACGAGAACAACGACAACAAGCAACAACCTCTGCACCGGCAGCAGCTCCTCCAACTCAACCAGCACCTCCGGCACAAGAAGCACCACAATCAACTTCTGATGATGATGCTTCTGTTACCTCAATCTATAAAGAACAGCAAAGGCTCTCCAACGAGCAAGAACATATATCAAATGAACTGATTGAAGTAAAGGAAGAAATAAAGAAAGTAAATAAAAATCAATCAGCAATGAACAAGCGAATAAAGAAGATTTTCCAAATCCTCGGCTGTATCAGTTCAGACGAGTCTGAATGATCCGTATCCTTCTAATTTCTGTTTATTATGCACATGTTTAAATCCTACTGTTGTGCAGGTTTTTAAGTTTTAATTTGAGTTTTTAGTTCTCGAACTTAAACTGTTAACCATTCTCTCCACTTCTGTAATTTTTGGCTTTGTTTTGTGACAAAAAGGGGGAGAGAGTTAGAGAGAACTTGAACAATGTTGACTGCATGAAACATCAAGGTAAGTGAACAATGTTTGATATGAAAACTGGATGAATATCAAGGTAAGTATTACTCCAACTTCCATTCTCAACTTGAGGTTTTTCAGCTGTATGAATGCATGCCTCGACTAACTATTTGCTAACTATTTGGGCATGTAATATAACTAACAAGTTGATGTTCACTAACAAGTTTGTGACACTTGGTTTTTGATTGCATAGAAGATATGTTGGTTCTTAACTCTGATCAATTACATATCTATATATATATTAGTTTGTCACAAACATGTTCATGACATTTGGTTTTTACGTGCAAAGAAGATATGTTGGTATTTTTTTAACTATGATCAGTTTACATATCTGAATATAAATGTCATGGTAAGTATAAATGAGTTTAAACTTCATCTCTGTTTGTGGTTTTTGAATAATACAAAATTCTTGAGGTATCTAACGATTTCTTTTGTCAAGAATGATTTCTTTTTGCAGAGAGTACAGATGTCTAAGTCTAGAGTCTGTTTTAGGAGTTTAACTCATGTATTGTATTTTGGATCTCCATTGTAAATTTTTGTTGTATGGTGATAGCAACAAAAATATCTTTTTGAATTTTCTTTAGTGGATCTGTGTTTTGTCACGAAACCGCCAAAGGGGGAGATTGTTACGGAATTTGAGTTGGCGTAGTTTCGTGAAAGTTTCAAGTCCTGAAGATTGAAGGTGAAGAAAGTTGAATCATTTAACTCAATCTCAAGAAAGAAGAATTCAAAAGGATCAGGTATGTTTAACTAAAGAATTTGTGTGATCCGAATACTTCTTGTAGTGTAGAAACACTTGGAAGAATCTTTCATTGCATAAAATCAAAAACTGGACTTGGGACATGTTCAGGATCCGGATCAGGCTGTTCGATCCGGATCCCGAAGGTGGTTCGTTCATACATCGTCGCAATCCGGATCGTAGTCTCTTGATCCGGATCCCGAACGTTGAGTTTACCATCTACCTTGAACGATCCGGATCTTGCTTCGCAATCCGGATCCCGAACGTTGATGTTTGGTGAACTGTATGAACGATCCGGATCGTAGTTACATGATCCGGATCCCGAACCTTCGTTTTTCTGGAATTGGCTGTTTCGTTATGACGATCCGGATCTCAGTTATCACGATCCGGATCGCCGTCCGTAAAATTCCAGAAATGGCAGGTTTTTGATTCTTATCTCCTTCCTAGGGTTTCTAACCTATAAATAGACCCTATGTCTTTCTTTCTAGGGTCAATCCACATAGCCGTCATTTTCATATATCATCTTATACGGCTATAGATCCACATATAGAGAAGAAAGGAAATCATTAGAGAATACTCTATGTTTCTTCATCTATATTGATTAGTTTGATTCTAGGTTTTCATACTCACATCTTGAGTTGAATCAAACTAATGAATACTTAGATGGTATTTCCGATCTATCTTTGATCTAAGTATTCGGCGGATCATCACCACCCAAAAAACAACGATTACCCCAAAATCGGCGCGTGGATTCGCGTGTCCTTGTGGATTCAAGGTTCATTCGCTCTCGTGGATTCGGAGCGAGGCACGTTCGTGGATTCGAAGGGTGCTATTGGGTGAAGACCGTGGATTCGGTCGGACGTCGTGGATTCGACGTTGGACGCCGTGGATTCGGCGTTGGGCGCAGATCGTGGATTCGAGAAGCGTCTGGAGCGAGCGGAGAAGATCCTCTAGGAGCGTATGGAAAAGGTTGAGTCGTAAGTGTGTACGGTAAATCACCTTGTACGTGTTTTAATTCTAGTGGATTTCTGCCGTGTTATCGGTCCCGTGGTTTTTTACTCCGGTGATGGAGTTTTCCACGTAAAAATCTTGCGAGTTATTTTCATTTCCGCATTGGGTTTTTTATCGCAACGATTTTTGAGTGTTTATACGTTTACACCTATTCACCCCCCTCTAGGTGTTTCTTCCCCTATTTAGATCCGTATTATATACGACCCAACATCATGTGGACACCGTTTTGGCAACCTTGTGACGGTATTAGTAGTTGTGATAGATTGTAATCCCCCTCCTTGCTTCTCATCTTGACTGTGTGGTTAAAGTGTGTATCGCGACGGTGACGCCGTGCATATACAAAGGAGACTCCATCCGTCCGTGGGGTGAATTTGTATATGTGGCGGGTCTGGCACGTACCGGAGAGTTGAGTTGTTTCAAAAAAAAAAAAAAAAAAGATATACGTTTTCCGCCTATTTAAACCTCTGGGGCGTGACAGATTATATGGTATCAGAGCAAAACGACTTTGACCACGGTAGTCGGTGTCCAACATCCACAGAGTGCAATGCCACTAGCAACTGACCAACTGGACGACCAAGGTATAGGTGCGTAGAGCGCGAGTCTGTGCGGGAAAAGGGGATAGAGTCCCGGTGTGTTCGTAGGTCAGGGTGGCTAGACCAGATAAATCTAGGGTTGATGCGGTTTCTTTGTGTGCACAGATAATAGCCCGGACTTGGCCTTTAATCAACGGCATAGAAATGGATGGGATAGCCTCGGCAGCTGCGGTGAACCGTCTACTCCGACAACAGTTGCACGACATGGCAGGGCAACTGTTATCGCTCGCAGAACGCATGTACTCGTTGACACAAGATACCGGTGGAACAGATCCCGTCACCTCGGGTAGGAGGGACGAACCCCATACGACCCGTTTCGTCATGGACGGCTGGAGGAGCGACACCTTTCGGGAAATGCCAACGGCAGGATTGCCCACTTTTCGAGAGGCAGTCGACATGGCCACCTGGGTAGAGCGGGAAATGGACGACGCTCGTGCCCGGCGGGAGCGCTATAAGTCCAATCGAGGCCAGAAGCGACCCCACCCTTATCCTGGGGAGGGCCTTTCCAAGGGAAGCCGACCAACCAAACTTCCGAAGACGGAACAAGAAACCAGCAGTACGCCGACAAGAGAACAGGAACCGGGGGAGAGGCCTTGCCTCATCTGCGGAAGGGCACATCAAGTGATCGATTGTCCATGGAAGCACGACCATTGCTTCGGTTGTGGCAAACAGGGGCATTTCCGTACCTTTTGCCCCCAGAGACCGGCGACTACTCCATCAGCATTACGGCGCAAGGAGCGAGGTACCGCCACCGCCCCGCAGGAGGTCCTACCCAACGGCCAACCTAAAACCGACCCTGGCAACTCCGGGTCCCACCTCCCCGCGCCGTGCACCGTTGGCCCAAGGGCTGTGGTCGGGGCCCCAGCGACAGCCCAGCAGAGGACGCACTTTCCCGGAATGAATAGCAGCAGGTAATACGCGTTTTTTTTAGTTCGCTTCGATATAGGGTCTCGTTTGACACCGGGGCAATCCCCCTTCACCCCACCCTGTCTCTTTCGCCCTACCCATAGTACTAGGAGAAACCCCCCTTCTCCTCACCATAGAGGTAAGTCCTCTCGGACTACTGGGCGAACCCTCAAGACTTGTTGTAGAATACCGGATTTTTGGATTGAGCATACCGACTCCACGGATGAGCTTTTTGGGTGAGAAAAGCTGTGGGCATGTGTATTTTCAGATTACAGCGGAGTTCGGGAGGTTTCGGACTGCGGCGGAGGCCCCGAGGGCGAAAAGTGAGTTAGAGTTAGCTTTTTGGATTATTTTATTAATTTAATTAATTAAGTTGGCTAATTGGGCTTTATCCTGCTTGTGTGCAGAGAGTGAGGGATGAAGGGGTTGGTGGGAGGTAAGTGAGGTTTTTTTGGACTTAATTAGGCTTCTTTAACTTTAATTTATATTTTTATTTTATGCCAGCTGCCTTACACTGACTTAATTAACCACCTTAATTTAATCGCGCCACCTCACCTTCATCTTCTCCAAGTAAACAGAGGAAGTGGAGTGAAACAAAGGAAAGAAGAAAAGGAGAAGAAGAAGAAGAAGAAGGAAGGTGGGAGCTTTGTGTAGTGTGCTTGTGGGGTGGACCACCTGCTTGTTGCCGAGTGAGCCGAACGGAGCGCGCGCGTCGAGCGTAGGCAAGTTGTTAGTGCAATTCTGGGTCTACTTGGCCAGATTTGGGGGTTTTCGCCGCGCGGAGCCGAGGGAGCTTGGTTGCTCAGTTTGTACTGTGATTTGGCTTCGGGTGAGCCGGTGTGCGCGCGAATTTATCTGTAGACTTCAGGTGGGTTGGTTTTTCTTCCAAAAATTGCGGAATGCCCTTTAAAGCTTCTGAATGCAAATTATTCATGTCTAATATACTGTTTTTGCTATTATTTAATCTGATAGCTGCCTGGGAATTTTTAGAAAATTCGTTGGAACCCCGGGTTATTTTTAGTGCACTCCTTAGACTGCATGACACTTGTTATTATGTTTAGTTGGCATTACTGTTGCTCCCAGATCTTTTTAAAAATCGAGAAAAGACGTTTTATTCAAAAAATTGGTCTTTAAATTGTGATTTTAAAATTGTAAGTCCATCTGGGCTATGTTGTGGGTTCGGGGTGCATTGATCTCGTGCCCGGGGGCCGAGAGGGGGTTTTCGGATTTTCTGGTTGTGCTCTAGAGTTTTGGGATTTTAGCAGGGCTTATCAGATTGAGTCGAGGGATGTTTTTCCGACTTAGACATGAGTATGAGTAGAGTTATTTGAGCATTCGAGTTTTCCGATCTGATTGATCGTGGACTATAGCCTGCATGTGCCGCTTGCTGAGACAGTTGAGACACGCTTGATACTCGGTGGGGTCGCTCCCCTCGGGTTACGCTCCGGATGCGTTGATGTGATGATGCCCCTGGCCGAGTTACCATGGGGTCACTTGAGTGAGATTGAGATAGTCAGTTAGGACGCCCCACGTAAATCCCGTCCTCATGTGGATGTGTGGTAGTGGGCAGGTGCGTTCCTAGACGACAGGCGCAGGCTTGACTGGATCCGATGTGGCAGTCATTGAGATTGGGTGACATGAGCGGGTGGTTGCATCATATGTTCTTAGATGGATTTTTCCTTTGAGCATTATACTTGAGGCATGTAGCGATAGTTTTATTTCCAGCTTGCATTTATCTATCTATCTATCTATCTATCTATCTATCTGTTTTTGCCTCCAGTGGACTTAGTGGGCATACCGTGGATTTTGGCGACAGTACCCACTGAGATCTGCCTTTTGCAGTAGATCTCACACCCGCTGTGGTGATAGGTGTTCCTGAGGCGGCTGTTCCAGGATCAGTTCGTGCGGAGCCTTCGGACCGAGGTAAGGGCGTGGCCGACTAGTTCCTACCCGAGTCTGTCGAGTCAGTGGTAGAGTCACCCCCATTTTTGGTTTCCATTTTTGTACCAGACAGTGACGGTGTATTTATGTTTTGAGACACAGTGGACTTATGTATTTGGACTTTTATTATTTAGTGATTTCAGCAGTTCAGTTTTATTTCTGTAGCGTAGTTTCTTTTCAGCTCTGATATTTGTATAGCTATAGATCTCTTTTGCAGGTTAGACGCTTCGTCTGTGCGGCAGTTTCCGCACAGACGGCGGATCTGTTAGCGAGCCGGGTCGCAGTTCGACCCCAGGGCGTGACAGATTTAGGTGGTATCAGAGCCTAGGTGTATTGGTCGTTGAGGACTTAGAGACCCTAGGCTATTGGTTGGACAGTAGGATGACTGTCGTGAGAGACGTGACTGTAGCGAGAGTCCTGATTGAGTTTGTAACTCCCCTAGGGGATTGGGGCGTGTAACTTTACATGTTATTCTCTAAAGTGGTTATGTTGGCTGCAGACAACATAATGCTTTAGAATGGGTTACATGTTTTAAACTTTCGCTTGATTGGGTCGAGAGATTTCTGTTCTCTGACACTTTGTTTCTTTGCTGCAGTTGCCTGCGATGCCTCCGAGACGTCGCGCGACGACGAGGGCGCATTTCGCGTCTGATGACGAGCCCGAGCAGCAGGAGGCCGCACAGGGCGAGGTCCAGGAACTACGGGCCCAGGTGGCCCAGATGTCAGAGGCGTTGCGGCGCCAGGAGGAGGCGGCCAAGCGCCAGAAGGAAAATATGGAGCGTATGATGAGGTTGCTTGAGCAGAGGACATCTCCTGCAGCACCACCAGCAGCACCTCCAGTCGCTACATCGTCGACCTCGTCTCAGATCGCCCCGTTGACAGAGTCAGAGTAGAGGGAGCTCACTGATCGACTATCCTATATCAGCCAGTTTCATCCTCCGCGATTCGCAGGGCAGAGTTCAGAGCCTTGGGAGGCAGAGAACTGGATTTCAGCGATGGAAAAGTTATTTGAGAACCTGTTTATTAAGGAGAAGCATCAGGTGCACTTGGCCACACACTTTCTGGAGAGGGACGCCGAGACTTGGTGGCCTCGAGTTCGTCCAGCGGGACCGCCGGGAGTACCTTTATTGACTTGGGCAGAGTTTCGTGCTTTGCTGCTCGGGGTTTATTTTCCCGACAGTGCAAAGCAGAAACTAGAAGGGGATTTGCGACGATTGCAGCAGGGAGATCGGCCCCTTCGAGACTACATCCTTGAGTTTCAGCGGCTTTTGAGCAGTGTGCCCCACGTTGCCCGGGATGAGGCCCAGAAGGTTGAGCTATTCGAGAGAGGCCTGCATCAGGATATTTATCCCCTTGTACACTCGCATAGAGCGCAGACTTTGGATGCAGCTATTGATCACGCGCAGTGGGTCGACAGAGGATCCGTAGTTATGTCTGAGCGGGGGCTGGCGCCTGGGACTAGTTCTGGAGAGAAGCGCCCGGCGCCGTCAGATTTTGGTCAGTCGAGCAGGCCGAGACCATCGAGACCACCATGATTCCAGCCTCGAGGTCGTGGGTCTCAGGGGAGTCAGAGATCGGGGGGTTCCCGGCCGCCTAGACAGCAGCAGCAGCAGCAGAGGCGCACCGATGGATGTGTTATTTGCGGCGGACCCCATACACCTCCGCAGTGTGATCAGCGGCAGGGCAGGTGTTACCGTTGTGGGCAGGCAGGGCACAGAGCATGGTCTTGTCCTAAAGCGGGGTCATCGGTAGCATCGACAGCTTCGGCTCCTCTTCCGCCTTTCCAGACAGGTGGAGCTTCGACGGGTTACGGCCAGGGAGATAGGGCCACTTCATCGCGGCAGTCAGACAGGCGACCACCTCCGAGCGGGCGAGTTTATGCCGCATAGGTCGAGGATTCAGGGGCAGCTAGCCACGTGGTGGCAGGTATTATTCTCATCTCCTCTACTCGCACTAGAGCTTTATTTGATACCGGAGCATCACATTCATTCATCAGTAGGGCATTTGCATCTTTGCATGGGCTAGAGATAGGACCGTTAGCTTGTGCTCGTGAGGTTCAGATTCCTGATCACGTGTTGCACGTAGATGAGTGTTGTCGGTCCTGCCCAGTGCAGTTAGGACCCTGGATTTTGCCTGTTGATCTTTTGGTCCTTCGTCAGCTTCGGAATTTTGATGTAGTGTTGGGTATGGATTGGTTGACTCAGTATTATGCTACTATCGATTGTAGAGAGAGGACTGTGACCCTTCGTGAGCCGGGTCAGGAGGAGTTTGTTTATAGGGGTTGTCAGAGTACTCTGTTTGCAGCGACGATCTCTTCTGCTAGAGCACGACAGATGTTGAGTCGTGGTAGTGTCGCTTTCTTAGCGACTGTTGTAGAGGTGCCTACGGCGATGCCTGGGCTCGAGGACATCCCTATCGTCCGAGAGTATCCAGATGTGTTTCCTCCTGAGCTATCTTCTATGCCGCCGGATCGAGAGATAGAGTTTGTGATTGATGTAGTTCCCGGAACTACACCAATCTCCAAGGCACCCTACAGGATGGCCCCTGCAGAGTTGAGGGAGCTAAAGGCTCAGTTACAGGATCTCTTGGATCGCGGGTTTATACGACCAAGTGTTTCACCTTGGGGAGCCCCGATCTTGTTTGTGAAGAAGAAAGGCGGGTCACTCAGGCTTTGTGTTGACTACCGGGAGTTAAATAAAGTGACCGTCAGGAACAAGTATCCCCTTCCTCGGATTGATGATTTATTTGATCAGCTTCAGGGAGCTACGGTCTTCTCGAAGATAGATCTTCAGTCCAGTTACCACCAGCTGAGGGTGAGGGCCGAGAATGTATCCAAGACGGCGTTCAGGACTCGGTACGGGCATTATGAGTTCACAGTGCTGCCTTTTGGATTGACGAATGCCCCTGCCGCTTTTATGGATCTGATGAACCGAGTGTTCCAGCCGTACTTGGACCGTTTTGTGGTGGTCTTCATCGATGACATCTTGGTTTATTCCTGTAGCGACTTTGAGCACGAGGAGCACTTGAGGATAGTGCTGCAACTTCTGAGAGAGAAGAAGTTGTATGCCAAGCTGAAGAAGTGCGCTTTCTGGCTTCGGGAAGTTTCATTCTTAGGCCATGTTGTTTCAGCCGCAGGAGTGGCAGTGGACCCGACGAAGATAGATGCAGTTCGGGATTGGCCTAGACCTACGACGGTGACAGAGATTCGGAGCTTCTTGGGCCTAGCAGGCTACTACCGTCGGTTAGTAGAGGGCTTTGCGAAGCTCTCTACTCCCCTCACCAGATTGACCAGGAAGGGGACGAGATTTGTATGGACTGAGCAGTGCCAGCAGAGCTTCGACGAGTTGAAGCTTCGACTGATTTCAGCGCCGATCCTTCCATTGCCAGTTATGGGAGAGGGATTTACGGTTTACAGTGATGCCTCCCACAGCGGCTTAGGTTGTGTTTTGATGCAGCGTGATAGGGTAATTGCTTATGCGTCACGGCAATTAAAGGATTATGAAAAGAATTACCCTACTCACGATTTGGAGCTAGCCGCGGTTGTTTTTGCTCTGAAGCTTTGGCGACACTATCTCTACGGCGAGCACTGCGAGATATTCACTGACCACAAAAGCCTGAAGTACTTGTTTACTCAGAAGGAGCTTAATTTGAGGCAACGCCGGTGGTTAGAACTGTTAAAGGATTACGATCTGAGCATACAGTATCATCCCGGCAAAGCCAATGTGGTCGCGGACGCCTTGAGTAGGCGATTAGGACAGTCCTTGAGCTTGTTGATTACTGAGCACATGCCGTTGAGGGAGCAGTTGAGGCGATTGGATATCGAGGTTGTGTCCTCTGGGGATTCTGCAAGACTTATGTCCTTGGTCTTGCAGCCCACTCTGTTGGACAGGATTAGAGAGAAACAGAGTGGGGACCCCTATCTTGAGAGGATTAGAGACCAGGTTCAGCGTGGTCAGGGTGGGGACTTTTCTGTGGATGCAGCGGGAGTACTCAGGTACAGGGACCGCTATTGTGTGCCCGTGGACTTGGATATTAGAGAGCTGATCCTGAGGGAGGCTCACTATACACCTTACACCCTCCACCCTGGAGGAACTAAGATGTATAGGGATTTGAGGGCACAGTTTTGGTGGCATGGCATGAAGAGAGATATTGGAAGGTTTGTGGCCCATTGTCTAACTTGTCAGCAAGTTAAAGCTGAGCATCAGGTTCCAGCTGGCAAGTTACAGAGCCTTCCAATACCTAAATGGAAATGGGACCGAGTCACTATGGATTTTATTGTGGGATTGCCGAGGACTCAGAGTGGAGCTGATGCTATATGGGTGATTGTGGATAGATTGACCAAATCAGCTCATTTTCTGCCGATACAGTCGAGTTGGACTCTGGAGAGATTAGCACAGTTATATTTGGACGAGATTGTGAGGCTACACGGGGTGCCAGCATCGATTGTGTCTGATAGGGACCCGAGGTTTACTTCACAGTTTTGGAGGAGCTTACAGACGGCCTTGGGGACCCAGCTTCAGTTTAGCACTGCCTTTCACCCACAGACTGACGGACAGTTCGAGCGGACCATTCAGACTCTGGAGGATATGTTGAGAGCTTGTGTCCTGAGCTTTAGCGGCAGCTGGGATCGACATTTGAGATTAGCAGAGTTTGCCTATAACAATAGCTTCCAGGCGAGCATTCAGATGGCGCCCTACGAAGCATTGTATGGACGGAAATGTCGATCGCCTTTATGTTGGAGTGACGTGGGTGAAAGGAAAACTTTGGGGCCAGATTTGATTTTGGAGGCCGAGGCAAAGGTTAAGGTTATTCGGCGCCATTTAGTGACTGCACAGAGCCGACAGAGGAGCTACGCCGATAGGAGGCGGCGAGACATGGAGTTTCAGGTGGGAGATCATGTCTTCCTGAAAGTCTCGCCCTCTCGAGAGACACGTCGCTTCGGAGTGCGCGGGAAGCTGAGTCCGCGTTTTATTGGACCATTTGAGGTATTGGAGCGCATTGGACCCGTCGCCTATCGAGTTGCGCTACCGCCGCGGTTGGCAGGTACTCATGATGTGTTTCATGTATCCGTCTTGAGGAGGTATGTTTATGATCCCTCGCACATATTGGATTTCACTTCCTTAGAGTTGGATGAGGAGCTGCACTTTCAGGAGCGCCCAATGCGAATTCTTGCTCGCGAGACGAAAGAATTGCGCAATCGGGTTATACCTTATGTGAAGGTATTATGGAGCCATCATGATGAGAGAGAGGCCACTTGGGAGCCCGAGGATGAGCTGAGGAGTACCTATCCCTATCTATTTGAGACCCCTACCTGAGATTTGAGTTCTTTGGGTTTCGAGGACAAAACCTTTTGAAGGGGGGGAGAGTGTAGAATACTGGATTTTTGGATTGAGCATACCGACTCCACGGATGAGCTTTTTGGGTGAGAAAAGCTGTGGGCATGTGTATTTTCAGATTACAGCGGAGTTCGGGAGGTTTCGGACTGTGGCGGAGGCCCCGAGGGCGAAAAGTGAGTTAGAGTTGGCTTTTTGGATTATTTTATTAATTTAATTAATTAAGTTGGCTAATTGGGCTTTATCCTGCTTGTGTGCAGAGAGTGAGGGATGAAGGGGTTGGTGGGAGGTAAGTGAGGTTTTTTTGGACTTAATTAGGCTTCTTTAACTTTAATTTATATTTTTATTTTATGCCAGCTGCCTTACACTGACTTAATTAGCCCCCTTAATTTAATCGCGCCACCTCACCTTCATCTTCTCCAAGTAAACAGAGGAAGTGGAGTGAAACAGAGGAAAGAAGAAAAGGAGAAGAAGAAGAAGAAGGAAGGAAGGTGGGAGCTTTGTGTAGTGTGCTTGTGGGGTGGACCACCTGCTTGTTGCCGAGTGAGCCGAACGGAGCGCGCGCGTCGAGCGTAGGCAAGTTGTTAGTGCAATTCTGGGTCTACTTGGCCAGATTTGGGGGTTTTCGCCGCGCGGAGCCGAGGGAGCTTGGTTGCTCAGTTTGTACTGTGATTTGGCTTCGGGTGAGCCGGTGTGCGCGCGAATTTATCTGTAGACTTCAGGTGGGTTGGTTTTTTTTCCAAAAATTGCGGAATGCCCTTTAAAGCTTCTGAATGCAAATTATTCATGTCTAATATACTGTTTTTGCTATTATTTAATCTGATAGTTGCCTGGGAATTTTTAGAAAATTCGTTGGAACCCCGGGTTATTTTTAGTGCACTCCTTAGACTGCATGACACTTGTTATTATGTTTAGTTGGCATTACTGTTGCTCCCAGATCTTTTTAAAAATCGAGAAAAGACGTTTTATTCAAAAAATTGGTCTTTAAATTGTGATTTTAAAATTGTAAGTCCATCTGGGCTATGTTGTGGGTTCGGGGTGCATTGATCTCGTGCCCGGGGGCCGAGAGGGGGTTTTCGGATTTTCTGGTTGTGCTCTAGAGTTTTGGGATTTTAGCAGGGCTTATCAGATTGAGTCGAGGGATGTTTTTCTGACTTAGACATGAGTGTGAGTAGAGTTATTTGAGCATTCGAGTTTTCCGATCTGATTGATCGTGGACTATAGCCTGCATGTGCCGCTTGCTGAGACAGTTGAGACACGCTTGATACTCGGTGGGGTCGCTCCCCTCGGGTTACGCTCCGGATGCGTTGATGTGATGATGCCCCTGGCCGAGTTACCATGGGGTCACTTGAGTGAGATTGAGATAGTCAGTTAGGACGCCCCACGTAAATCCCGTCCTCATGTGGATGTGTGGTAGTGGGCAGGTGCGTTCCTAGACGACAGGCGCAGGCTTGACTGGATCCGATGTGGCAGTCATTGAGATTGGGTGACATGAGCGGGAGGTTGCATCATATGTTCTTAGATGGATTTTTCCTTTGAGCATTATACTTGAGGCATGTAGCGATAGTTTTATTTCCAGCTTGTATTTATCTATCTATCTATCTATCTATCTATCTATCTATCTATCTATCTATCTATCTATCTGTTTTTGCCTCCAGTGGACTTAGTGGGCATACCGTGGATTTTGGCGACGGTACCCACTGAGATCTGCCTTTTGCAGTAGATCTCACACCCGCTGTGGTGACAGGTGTTCCTGAGGCGGCTGTTCCAGGATCAGTTCGTGCGGAGCCTTCTGTCACACCCCGGCGTCGAAACTGCGACCCGGGCTCGCCAACAGATCCGCCGCCCATACGGGAAGCCCCGTATAGATGAAGCGACTAACCTGCAAAAGATCAACTATGCTATACAGATATCAGAGCTGAAAAGTAAACTGCTAAAAAAAGAAAATATACAACACAAAGCCCTCACCAAAAGTACATAATCTCTCACGCAGTAAAATAAAAGTACAACTCTATACCTCACTACAAAGTCTCTCAACAAGAACTCTCAAAAGTACGGGGTACATCTACTCTCTGGACGATGACTGGTAGGGAACTACCTCGCGACTCCCTTACCTCGATCCGAAGAAGCAGCAACAGGAGCAGCAGGAACAGGAGTAGAAGTCCCTGTGGGAAAAACACCACGACGGGTGTGAGAACTACGTCCCAAGTAGTTCTCAGTGGGTGCCGCCAACAAGCCCGACGGTCTGCCCACTAAGTCTACTAGAGGCATAAAGTAACAATATAATACTGAAATGAAATGGCTGGAAAAGTAACTCTACAGCTACTATGCCTCTATCTAGATGCTCAAGAAAAAGGAACAGATGGAACATGATGCATCTACTAACACACAAAGTAAACTCACCAAATCTAAACTGACTGCCTCAAAGGGTCCAGTCAAACCTGCGCCCACCTACTGCCGCACATCCTCAACAGGACGGGTCTACCGTAGGGTGTCCGTGACTGCCACTAAATGGCCCAGTCAGAGGGACGGCGTCGACAAGTCGCGATAGCAAGTAACAGGCCCAACTCCGGAGTGGCTCTCGAGGGGAGCGACCCCACCGAGGAAAGTATCCGCGTATCTCTGTCGAGCTCAAATATGGCTCATGCAGGCTATAGTCCAAACCACGATCAACAAGATCGACCAACAACACCAACTCTCAACCACAAGCTGGAAACCACACAGCTGGGGCCACCGTCCACTAGACGGCTCCCACAACAGAACACTAAACTCTCAGGAAAGACCGACACCATAAGGGTTCGGAAACCCGATAGACCGGTGCTAAGAACCCTATCAAACAAGAACAGACTCTAGGCTCCGCCTATCGAAGTTCCCGATCCCCTCATAGTTCGGGAAAGCAATAATCACAGTACAACACGCAGAAAACACCAACAGGGCCCGAAAGTCCCGGGAGACCTACACCTACAACCCTATCAAACAAGAACAGGTTCCAGGCTCGGCCCCCGTGGCTTTCGTCCCGACAAAGGACGGCCCCTAGAACCCGGATCACTCGAATCCTTTCGAGTGAGGAGATTTACAAGAAAAAGGTGACATTTGTTATTGAAAATTATTTTGATCTGGAAGAAATCCATATTTAACGATTTTAGTTCTTTTTAGAAAAACAGTGAGAAAAATAAGTGTTTTACCCAAACCCCGAAGGGCTGATGCCTTTGTCCAATCAAACAAGAACAGACTCTAGCGGCCCTTCGATGCTTGGAAGAAAACATTGGTAGACTAAAATCATGTGTATGTTGAAAAGGGTTCTAGGTTCAGCTAACACTAGTGAACTACTGCCACTACACAGTGGCGACAACCCAAACAGGGGTAAACAAGACCTCTCGGGACCACCGTCTACCCCAACGGTTCCCGGTACAGACAAGCGATCCACTACATCTACCAGACTCCACTCTGCTCCCAAGCACGAGTGCAAATGCATCCCACACTAAAAAGAAGTCCCGACCGCTCGGCCCACTACCCGGGCGAGGATAACACTAAGTCCAGGAATGAAGCATAAAGTGTGGATGTCTAAACATAAATAACCCTAGCCCAAGTGAGGGTTTTCTACTGGTCTGGTTACACATGCAACATATGACGGGGGTGCTAGGTCAGGTTCCAAGATAACAAATATTTAACACGATAGAAGGAAGTAAGAGATCACAAGATCGACAGATAATACTAGGAACAGCAATTCCTACACTCTAGCATGCTACCCAAGTCCAATCACTATCATGCATGATTCTATATCAATAGAATTAGAGCACAGTCCATAGATCCTGAAAGCAAGCCACCCACCTAAAGACGCTAACTGTCCGGAGTCGTACAGCTGAGAAAACCAGGAAAATAACAACTCTAGGTCCAACAGGTCCAGCACAGTCCACAATCCCTCCTGGGTACAACATAAGGCTACAGTTATACTTAATCCCAAATTCTGCCAAGAATTACTACACTGAAAATACAGCCGCAAAGATGCGATTATTTCACCTGCTGAATGTGCTCGAAAAATTCCAAATAAAATATCCCTGCGATCCTCGTGTCGACAGCTTCGAAACAAGTACCTGTACGCCCAATTCCGAGCACCGTAGGCCAAGTTACAAATTCCATAGTATCGGCGCGCAAAATCTCAAAGCCATAACTGTAAACTCTTGTACAGATAAAAGGAAAAGTGTATACCTTCGGGAAGGTCTCCAAAAATTCCAAGAAAAATCCACGATGATCCTCGCGTCGAGTAGATGAAAAAAGTCTATAAGCACGTCCTGATCCGAGACTCGTGCGCGGAGATCTCCTCAAAAGAAGGTGCTGCCCTCACCAAAATCTCACAGCAAAAAGGGTCCCAGTGAGCACGAGAAAACTCCTCGAAAAACGCGCAACTAGAAAATGTCGAAGAAACCAAAAATGTAGCCTCACCTGTCGCGGATCCAGAAGCGAAGGAATCGCTCGAAAAGATGGTCGGAGTAGGCCGGGAGAGCTCGTGCACCGAAGAGCGACGGAAGAAGCACCGAAGAAAGAGCGTCGCGACGCGCCAAGAAAATGAGAATCTCGAAAAGCGTGCCCCCAAAAATCCCCAAACTCTGCAGATGGAAGCTACACTGCGAGAGGATCAACTTTCCTGAAGAGCTCCAGTCGGTTTGAAGCTCGGAAGAGCATAAAAGTCGAAGAGGAAGAGAGCTCGGGCCTTTAAATAGGCTGCAGAAAAACAAATGGGAAAATTCCCAACATGTCCCAAGATTCGGGCGCACCCGAACTTTCGGGCGCCCAAATTCGGGCGCAAGGCCCATTTACTGTAGTCGCCCGGAAATTCCTGGTGCGGCCACGTCACCCGCACAGCAAATAGCTGTGCGGGGCACGCCGGGAGTGGCCACGTGGCACTCCCGGTGACCGACACGTGTCCCGCACAGCAAACAGCCGTGCGGGGCGCATGTCGTGCCGCCACGTGCCGCCTACCCGGTCAAACCGGGTAGGTGGCGCCCGCCAGTGGCAGGGCGACACGCGTCCCCTGCCACTGTCGCGGTCACACGTGCGGGCAGGGCGCCGCCTGACCGCCTGCCACGCACGCGCCCCGAGGCGCACGCCCGCGACCCCGTGTGCCGCGCCTCGTGAGCCCGCGAGTAGCACGCCGACACGTGTTCCCTGCACCCGGTCCACGCACCCTACTTCGGGTTCCGTGGACCGCGCCGCGTGCACCGACCAATCGGGGCCTGCCACGAGTCCACCCGCCTTGGTCCATGCACCGCCGCGCCTCCCGTGGACCGCGCATCACGAGCCCGCCAATCAGGCGGCGCCACGTGCCCATGCGCCGGGTCCGTGCACCCAGCCGCGCCCCTCTGTGGACCGAGCGCTGCGGACCGGCCCAATCACAAGCCGCCACGTGGCAGCCGGCGGTCCACGGCCCCTCCCATGCACCGAAATTCAGCGAAAACTTCCGGGGGTCCTTTTTGGGCATCCGGACTCCAAATCAAACAAGCAAATAGCCGTTTTCAAGCGTTTTTCCGCGCTGAATCCAAATCCATCCTCTGTTTGGCCCAAATCAATTTCGAAAATTCGGCAAATGCAGCCGAAGGCCAATCCAGCTATGGATATCACACAGGGTCCATCTGTGGCATCCCTTTGATGCACTATGGGCCAGATACACCAACACTAGGTGTTCTACACCACGGTTCATGGGAGAAGCTACACGGGGATCAGGGTCACCACACCTTCGGACCGAGGTAAGGGCGTGGCCGACTAGTTCCTACCCGAGTCTGTCGAGTCAGTGGTAGAGTCACCCCCATTTTTGGTTTCCACTTTTGTACCGGACAGTGACGGTGTTTTTATGTTTTGAGAGACAGTGGACTTATGTATTTGGACTTTTATTATTTAATGATTTCAGCAGTTTAGTTTTATTTCTGTAGCGTAGTTTCTTTTCAGCTCTGATATTTGTATAGCTATAGATCTCTTTTGCAGGTTAGACGCTTCGTCTGTGCGGCAGTTTCCGCACAGACAGCGGATCTGTTAGCGAGCCGGGTCGCAGTTCGACCCCGGGGCGTGACACTTGTAGCTAGGTTCTCCCCGGCCAGCGAGGTCGGGCCAAGTTCTTACACCCTAAGAATCAATGGGGATCCCTGCTTGGGGTCTCGACGTGGTGCTCGGGACCGGCTATTACGGTAATCTTAAAGCGGTAGCCGACCGCATGGGCTCCCAAGTGCGACTCCGGGAATCGGGCGTGCTGAAACGTGGACGCTCAACTCATAAGAATGTTTATGACTTACCGTTCTTTCTCCCGTCGCGAGCGTGAACGTCGGGGAAAGGGTAGTTGAGTAGCATGCACAATCTCGGTAGATCCGACCTCTCGACCTAGAGCCTTACCTTCCGACGTCCTCGCCGTCTTTAATCAATGACTGGAAGGGAGTTAATCCGCCGGAGGATTGTAGGAGGTGTCGGGGACCTACCGGTCGTGGGTGTCGGGAAAGGGGATACCCTAACTGGTTTGTCGGGGAGGTCACCTCTTGTACCGACCCGACGCCCTCCGACCCCACGACGGGAGGAGGGGGCAATACAGCAACCGGTGGGAGGAGTTACGCTACGGCAAGGAGCGTCCTCACCAGAGTTAGTGACTCGAGTGATGTGGGAAGGTGGGGCTAGTTGAGCTATAGTAAACGCAGGTCAACGGGGCGGTCTCGGGGGTATACCGACGCAACGGGGAAAGGTTAGGACCTACGCACCCAGGCAACTCAACGAGTGTGAAGTCTGGCTCCGCAGAGTGGACTCCTTGGGGGCACATAGTCTCGGCATCGGGGATAGCGGTAGACCCGAGAAAGGTAGAATCCGTGACCAACTGGCCCCGATCAACAACGGTGACGGAGATCCGAAGTATCCTAGGATTGGCGGGGTACTATGGACGCCTCGTGGATGGTTTCTCTAGAATCGCCACTCCCCTAAATCGTTTGACCAGAAAAGGGGAGAAATTCATCTGGACAACTCAATGCCAAGAGAGTTTTGGGGAACTCAAGGACGGGCTAGCACGGGCACCCGTGCTCACACTACCGAAACCCGGGGAGGATTTTGAGATCTATGGTGATGCATCACGGAGCGGCCTTGGGAGCGTACTAATGCATCAAGGGAAGGTCATAGCCTACGCATCGAGACAACTCAAAGATTACGAGCAGAACTACCCTACACATGACTTAGAACTTGCAGCGATCGTTTTCGCTCTTAAACTTTGGAGACATTACCTTTACGGGGGCGCGATGTAATGTGTTTCCGGCACGGGCGGCACGTACCGTGCCCCTCAAAGAGGGGCACGGTACAGGGGGGGTCTCGCCCCCCCCCCCCGTCTCGAGCGATACCCCAGGGTATCGCTCGAGACGGAGCGATACCCTGAGGGGTATCGCGAGCCGTGCCGGCCCGTGCCGGCCGGCACGGCCCGTTTTTTTTTTTTTTTTGTTTTTTTTGTTTTTTTTGTTTTTTTTTTCTTTAGAATTTTTTCTATATTTTTTAAAACAGGCATAGTTAGGTGTTTTTTCTTTCTTTTTTTTTTCTTAGTCACATGTGTACAGTAATGCATAGTAATTTTTTTGTCTTTTTTTTTAAAAGGTATCACATGTGCACAGTTTCTAGGGCAAATAAAAGAGAAAATTAGGGTTTTTCCTAGCGGCCCGAGCCCTTCGCTTCCACCACAGACATCCACAAAATTTCGAAGTCGCACCGCGAAGCCGTCGGCAAACCTGAATCATAATATCGAAGCGATTCTGATTTTGAGTCACAACTAACAAGTATGTTAATTGGTGAGTGTAGTAAGCTATATATAGTCAATATTCATAATTTTTATTCTCTATGAGATATAGTTGTACTTTATATATTAAAAACAATTATCAGTATGTCAATTGGTAAGTGTAGTAAGCTATATATAGTCAATATTCATAATTTTTTGACTAAACAGTTCAAAACAATATTATAAGAGCTTATTGGGAACAAAAAAAACAAAAAAAGCCGTGCCAGAGCGTGCCACTGGGAGGTCATGCGTATCCATCGGCACGCAAGCGTGCCACGTGTCGGCACGGGGGCGTGCCGGTACCGTACCGTGCCAGGCGGCGAGCGGCACGCCCCCGTGCCACGGCACTTCGAACCTTGCGGAAAAGGAAATGAAATTACGGCAAAGACGGTGGCTGGAGTTGCTGAAAGACTACGATTTGTCCATTCATTACCACCCCAGAAAGGCAAACGTAGTGGCCGACGCCCTGAGCAAGAAGGGACAGACAGGAGAGTTAACAGTGAATGCCATTACTCAACAGGATCGTTTAATCGCGGAGTTCTCGCGGATGAGGCTGGAGGGGGTTATGGCGGGTACGATTACGCAGCTTCTGTCCTTGGTAGTCAAGCCCACGTTTGAGAAAATCTTGGAGGGTCAGTCAACGGACACACAATTGCGACTCGTGCGGAACAGAATATCCTCGGACCAAGGGGGCGACTTTGCGATTGGCACGGATAGCGCAATGCGATTCCGGGGACGGATTTGTGTGCCTGATTTGCCGGAGCTGAAGGAAGAAATACTTAGGGAAGCACACAGTACCCCCTACACGGCGCACCCCGGTGGTACGAAGATATATAAAGACCTTAAGCTGACCTTTTGGTGGCCTAAACTGAAGGAAGACGTGACGCGCTTTGTGGCGCACTGTCTGGTTTGCCAACAAGTGAAAGCTGAACATCAGCGCCCAGCAGGAAAACTGCAACCCTTACCTGTGCCGGAATGGAAATAGGAGTGGGTCATTATGGACTTCGTGACCTGTTTCCCCCGATCGCAGCAGGGTCACGACGCGATCTGGGTCATAGTAGACCGTTTGACGAAGTCGTCTCATTTCCTACCTATCCATACGACGTGGACCCGACACCGCTTGGCGCAAGCCTAAATCAACGAGGTGGTGAGGTTGCACGGAGTGCCGGCGTCGATTATCTCTGATAGGGATACACGGTTTGTGTCGAACTTTTTGCAGAGTCTGCAACGGGCATTGGGAACTAAACTACAGTTTAGCACGGCTTTTCACCCTCAAACTGATGGGCAATCAGAGCGGGTGATCCAGATTCTCGAAGATATGCTCCGAGCTTTCGTGCTCGACTTGGGTGAGGGGTGGTCGCGCTATCTGCTCCTCGTGGAGTTCGCCTACAACAACAGTTACCAAGCAAGCATTCAAATGGCGCCGTATGAAGCCCTATATGGACGCCGATGTCGATCTCCTATATGTTGGGACGACTTGGGGGAGCGGAAGTTTTTGGGACCAGATCTAGTGGAGGAGACTGAGGCGAAGGTGCGCCTTATCAGGCAGCGGCTGTTGATCGCCCAGAGCCGGCAGAAGAGCTATGCAGACCAGAGGCAACGCGATTTGGAGTTTATGGTAGAGGAACACGTGTTACTCCAGGTATCACCATCCAAAGGAACCAGACGTTTCAGCTTGAGAGGGAAGCTGAGCCCGCGGTACGTGGGACCGTTCGAGGTCTTGGAGCGCGTGGGCCCGGTTGCATACCGGTTGGCCTTACCGCCAAACCTCGAACGGATACACAACGTGTTTCATGTCTCGATGCTCCGAAAATACCTCCCCGATCCGTCGCACGTCCTCGATGTTTCTGCTATCGAGTTGCGAGAGGACTTGAGTTTTGAGGAAGCGCCGGTACGAATCTTGGCGCGTGAAGATAAGAAGCTACGCAACCGGACGATCCCGTACGTGAAGGTGCAATGGAGTAACCACGAGGAGCGTGAGGCGACTTGGGTATTAGAATCGAAAATGAGAGAGTGTTTCCCCGACTTGTTTATCGGGAGTTGAGGGCAAGTTTCGAGGACGAAACTTCTTTTAAGGGGTGTGTGATGTAATATCGTGACTTTTCCTGTACTCTTTTAATTCCTTACCAATAAAGTCTTTGTTATGAGGAGTTGAATAATCGAGTTTCCTTGTGTTGATCGTCGGGAATTGCGGATATTTTTCTATGATAGAGCCCAAAAAATGATGAACGGCAGTGTGATCGGATCTGAAATCCGACTTACGGATCTCCCGAAATAGGGTTTTGAAGGTCGCGGTATCCGTAGTGTGCGCCGAAATCCGTGCTAAGTGTTTGGCACGCTTTTCGAAGGGATTGGGATTGACCTTTTAACAAATAAATAAGCAAATAAATATTCGGATGTGGGGTTTTAATCGTACGCACAAAGAAAGAAATTATTTTTCCCTTCAAAAAAAGAAAACCCTAGCCGGAGAGAAAAGAGGGAAAAAGAAAGCGAAAATCTCGATCTTTTTCGATCAACGTGCCCGAAGCCGGGAGGGTGAACGGATCGTCTTCTCCGATCGATCGAGGTAAGCGGTGTGTTATTTTCGTACTTTCGTCGGACATTTTCGGCTTCTAGGGTTTTCGCCTTTTTCCGTTTCGTTTTGGTCTCGCCGTTACCGCCGCCGCGATGCCCTAGAGCGCCGCCGCCGCCGCGATGCCCTAGAGCGCCGCCGCCACCGCCGCCTCGTGACCGCCACCGCACCCCGGGCAGCGCCGCGCGGTTGCGCCGCACGCGTGCGGTACCGCGCGGGGCAGGTGCCCGCGAGGCCGCACCGCGCGGGGCAAGTGCCTGCGCAGCCGCGCCGCAAGCGGCGCCGCGCGGGGCTGACCCCGCGCGGCTGTGCTGCAAGAGGCGCCGCGCGAGGCGGGCGCCCGCGCGACCGGGCCGCATGCGACGCCGCACAGGGCGGGCGCCCGCGCGGCGGCACCGCGTGCGGTGCCGCGTAGGGTGCGGTCGCGTCGTCCGTCGCACGCCGCTACCGCCGCCGCCGCTGAGTCTTCGTCTTACTTTTGCGTGTTCGGGACCACGGTTTTTCTACAAGCAAATTTAAGTCTTACCTACTGTTCTTTTGCGGACTTTTTTAGGTCAGGGAGCCGGTTGCGAGCGCTGGTCGGTTTCAGGTGTTCCAGGCAACGCACTTCGAGGTGGGTATCGTTTGTGTGTTCAAAGTATGGTTTCAGTTGCAGTATACAAGAGTAAAGTAGATGTGCCATTTGTTATTGTCTAACCCTTATTGCATGAGAATTCCCTTATTTTTATTGCTAACTGTGGCGACTGAATGTCGCGGTGCTTTACTACATGCCGGTTTCGGCATTTGTGCTCAAGGTTGCTTACACGCACACCAGCGGTTTGGCCACCGCATCGGTGTACTTTTTCGGAAGGATGGTACGTTGACCCGTATACACCACAAGGTGACGTAGTGGGGACCCCTCGCGGCCGCTCAAGGTGCTGCACGAGTACCGTGGAGGGGTTATTAGCACCAAGTTGCGAGCAAGGTGTTCTTTTCGCTGGGGGTCTTTAGACCTTCTGGCAGGTGTTTCGTTTCTAACTAAACAGGGAATACGGTGACTCATGAGGGGAAAGTTGGATGCTCTAGTTATCGGTTTGTTTGCATTTCAGTATTTACTGCATCATACTTGTTTACATCTACTCTTTTTGTCACTGACTTCCCACACTGTGACAGGTTCGTTCAGGGGTGGGATCCGGGACGACGGTGAGGCTGCGTCTAGAGGACTTTAGCCCGTTTGGGGCTGGTGACACGTCGTACTTACTTTTGGTTACTGTGGTTGTTTGGTCAGTGAGCTTTGTGATCGCTTTTATTGTGGAACAATGTCGATGTTGGGTTGAACTTTCGACTTAGTGATGGACCGTCCTCTATTATGTTTCTACTAGACTTGCATGCGGCATGTTTTGAAATGAAAAAATGATTGCGAAAACGTTTTCAAAACTGAGTGTCGTGTGGGCACTATTTTACAAACCCGTGGATTTATCCTTTCAAAGTTATGTAGCCGCCGGGAATGAGATTGTGAATATGTTTTAAAAACCGGGTGTCGTGTGGACACCGTTTTGGCAACCCTGTGACGGTATTAGTAGTTGTGATAGATTGTAATCCCCCTCCTTGCTTCTCATCTTGACTGTGTGGTTAAAGTGTGTATCGCGACGGTGACGCTGTGCATATACAAAGGAGTTTCCATCCGTCCGTGGGGTGAATTTGTATATGTGGCGGGTCTGGCACGTACCGGAGAGTTGAGTTGTTTCAAAAAAAAAAAAAAAAAAAGATATACGTTTTCCGCCTATTTAAACCTCCGGGGTGTGACAGATCGGATCTTCCATCTTCTCCGATCAACGTGCCGGAAGCCGGATCGGGACGTTACCGTTAGCGGGGAGCGGGTCCGGATCCTCACCATCGCGAGAAACGGGAACGGATCGTCTTCTCCAATAGATCAAGGTTAGCGGCGTTTATCTCTCCCACGTTTTCGTCATTTCGTATTTTAGGTTTGGGTTTTGCGCTTTCGGTCTTAACGTTTGGGGGACGCTAGGATGCCCTAGCCGCCGCCGCGCCGCCGCCACGCTACCGCCGCGCGGCTGAGGCGCGCGCTACCCGCGCGCCGCTGAAGGGCCGCGCACCGCGCCGCTTGCTGGCCCGCGCGGGGTTGTGCCCGCGCGGGGCAGCCGCGCACCGCGCCGCTTGCTGGCCCGCGCTGGGTAGCCGCACACCGCGCGGGGTTGTGCCTGCGCGGGGCAGCCGTGCACCGCCCCGCTTGCTGGCCCGCGCGGGGTTGTGCCCGCGCGGGGCAGCCGCGCACCGCGCCGCTTGCGCGCCACGCGGGGTTGTGCCCGCACGAGGCAGCCGCGCACCACGCCGCTTGCTGGCCCGCGCGGGGTTGTGCTCGCACGTGGCAGCCGCGCACCGCAACGCTTGCGCGCCCGCGCGGGGTTGTGCCCGCGCGGGGCAGCCGCCGCTGCCGCACCCCTTGCGCGTGCCGCGCAAGGCTGGTGCCCGCGCGGGGCTGCTCTGCTGGCGGCACGCCACGCGGGGCTGGTGCTCGCTCGGGGCCGCTCTGTATGCACCGCGCCGCCACGCCGCGTTGTGTCTGCGCCGCGCTGTTCTTGCGCCGCGTCTGGGTGGGTCTTGGCGTTCTCTGTCTTGTTCTGGACAGAGTTCCGGGCTACGGTTTTTCGGAGGACACGGTTTAGCTTATCGATGTTATATTTTGTTGGGGTTTTCTCTTTTTAGGTCTGGAAATTGTGAGGGGGCGCAGGACGGTTTCAGATGTTCGGTTCAACGCGATTCAAGGTGGGTACTTTATCGTGCGTCCTTTTTAAAGTGAGGTCTCATCATGTCTTATGTAAGAGTAAAGTAGATGTGCTAATGGTTTTCAACTAATCCCTTTTCGCATGAGTATCCCTTTAATTACTATCTGTAGCGACTGGTGTCGCGGTGCTCTATATCACACGTGGACTTCGGTCATTATGCTCATGGTTGCTTACACGCACACCAACGATTTGGCCACCGCAATGGTGTACTTTTCCGGAACTGTGGTACGTTGACCCGTGTACCCCACAAGGTGACATAGTGGGGACCCCTCGCGGTTACTTTAGGAGCTTCACAAGTGCCGTGGAGGGGTTGGTGGTAACGAGGTGAGAGCAATGTGTTTTGTTTCGCTGGGGGTCCTTAGACCTTCTGGCAAGTGTTCGTTCTGACTTTCAGGGATATTGTGGATTCATGAGGGGGAGTTTTGGATGCTCTGGTTTATCGGTTTGCTTTCCTTTCAGTACTTTTAGCATCTTTTATGTTTTACATCTACCTCTTACTCTTTGGTCACTGACTTCCCACACTGTGACAGGTTCGGTCAAGGGTGGGATCCAGGACGACAGTGAGGCCACGACTCGAGGATCTTAGCCCGATTAGGGGCTGGAGACATTTCTTTTACTTACGTTTTGATTACTTTTGGTTAGTTAGCTTGTGTGCGGGTGATACTTTGTTGTGGATGTTGGGTTCGAACTGTGCTTTATCGTGGATGAACGTTTCCCTTACTAGTAGTTGTTTCGGCCACTCTTTTCAAATCAAATAAAAAGATTGCGAAATGTTTAATAAAACTTAGGTGTCGTGTGGGCACCGTTTTACAACCCGTGGATTTATCCTTTCAAAATGTAGGTGGCCGGCTTGGTTTTTGTGCATGTTGATATTTTTTTCCTCATCGTAACTTCGTGGCTAGTGTGGTTAAAGTACGATTTATGCTTGCGACGCCGTGCATATACAAAGGAGACTCCGTCCGTTTGCGGGGTGAATTTGTGTGTATGGCGGATCTGCGCACGTGCCGGGCGGGTGTACTTATAAAAAGAAAAAAAAAAATGTATACGTTTTCCGCTTATTTTAAACCCCCGAGGCGTGACATTGGGAGTGATCTAAACTTCAAGAGGAACATTTGAACAACTTGTTTCTGGATTTTCAAAGGTATTTGATACACTTTACTAGGTTTTTTTACAGACTCAAGGTGCCGAATTCTGCATGCTGTGATTAATGAACTCTTATATGTTATTTCTGTTGTGAAGGCAATTTTGTGGCTTAATTGGAGATTTATTGATGATTTAAGTGATTAGTAACAACATTAAGAATGTGGTGAGAATTTTCCTTCTTGGTTTCCTCTTGTGATTTTGTTGGAATTGGACTCCACACTAAGATGAACTTTGCATGCTGGATTTTGGTACAGATTTTGGACAGCATCTTCAAAGCAGGTCATTAGATGGATTTTGGGACTTAAAAGATAGCTTTTGTGGATTTGTGGATGTTCCTAAGTTAGATGAGGACTTAGAAACCAAATTTGGATTATTGCATTGAGGTATAAATAGCAAATTTTACATATTTTCTCACTTATGTTGATTGCTGGAATTTCTGAGCGGAGGATGATGTTTTTGCAATTGTGCTCAATCAGGCAGTGATCTCGTGGAGATTTGTAGTTCGTTGGATCGGTAGGAGGCAGGGGATCGCACACGCCAATTTTTTGCACGATCGGACCTTGGATCGACGCGTTTCCAGGTGGGTTTCCAAAGCACATCAAAACTGTCACACCCCGGGGCGATACTGCGCCCCGGCTCGCCAACAGATCCGCCGCCCATACGGGAAGCCCCGTATAGGCGTAGCGACTAACCTGCAAAGAAACATCTACACTAGCAGATATCAGAGCTGAAAGAGAAAAGCTGGAATAAAATACATAAAATAAAACTACAACTCACAAATATACAGACCAACCTCACCAGAACACAAGAGTCTCTCAGAAAAGTAGGAAAGAAAGGTACAACTCGAAACCTCACTACAAAAGTCACTCGACATAACACACACCAAAATAGTACTGGGGTACATCTACTCACACACTGAATATGACAGGAGGGGATCTATCTCGCGACTCCCTTACCTCGGTCTGAAGGAGCTGGATCAGCAACAGGAGCTGCAGGAACCGGAGCAGAAGTCCCTGGGGAGAAGACACCACGACGGGTGTGAGAACTACATCCCACAGTAGTTCTCAGTGGGTGCCGCCAACAAGCCCGACGGTCTGCCCACTAAGTCTACCAGAGGCATAAAGTAACATATGCAGTGCTGTAAGGAAAGCTGGGAAAAGTAACTCTACAGCTACTATGCCTCTATCTAGATGCTCAACAGTGGAACAGAAAGAACATGATGCCCCAACTAACACTCCTCCCTGATCACCCAATCACAACTGACTGCCTCATCGGGTCCAGTCAAACCTGCGCCAACCTACTGCCGTTACGTCCCGGAGGAGCGGACTTACGTAGGGCGTCCATGGCTGCCAATAAAAGCACAGCCAGAGGGACAAATGCAACAACAAGTCGCGAAAGAACATCTCAAACTCACGCCGGTACAATAACCTGGTCTCGCCTACTCCGGAGTGGCACTCGAGGGGAGCGACCCGCTCGAGTCAAAGTAACCCATAACAAGTATCTCTGTAAAGCTCAAATGTGGCTCATGCAGGCTATGATCCAAATCCTCGATCAACAAGATCGGCTAACAAACAAATCACTAACTCACTCACTAGCTGGAATCTACACAGTTGAGACTCACTGTCACTCTGACAGTTTCCAAGAACCCAGATCTACCATCACTATCACTCTGACAAGAAATCAGATCTACAGACTGCTATCAACTCCACTCGGTCCCCAGACACGAGTGCAAATGCATCCCACAACCACCCGACCTCTCGGCCCACAACTCGGGCGAGGAAAAGCTAAGTCCATAGTGAAATGAAGTATCGTGATGTGGAATGTCTAGAGCAGTAAAAACCTAGCCCAAGTTGGAGTTTTCTACAGACTGGCTGAACATGATACATATGACAGGGGTGCTAGGTCAAGTTCCAAGATTTCACTACTTAACATAGAGTAGGAATCAAAAGATTCATCAACTGATATACAAGATACAACATACAGTTTTACACATGCTAATACTCCAATTTCTAACATGCATGATCCTACACGCATAGAATTAGTACACAGTCCAGAGTTCTTGGAAGCAAGGTCACCCACCTGAAAGTGCTAACTGCCCGGAATCGTACAGCTGAGAAAGCCCAAAACAGTCCAATCACAGATCCCACTAAGCCAACAACACGGTAGAAGTGCTCACAACCTCCTGGGTACAAACATACACCAAAATTACACTTTAATCCACACAAATTCCACAATCCCAAAATCTGTGGTGAACAGTCCCATTAACACGAAATTTTCACCTGAAAAATTTCCTCCAAAAATTCCAATAAAAATATGACGGCGATCCTCGTGAAGAGTAGATGTCGATAGAGTCCTTAAACGTCGAATTCCGATGTCCGGATGAGGAGATAAAAATCCGACAAGTAGGTGCTGTCCAAATCAACCAACAGTCGCAAAGGGGGTTAAAAATGTACCCAGAACCCCAAGAAAAGCTCGGATCCAGAAAAAGTGTCCAACACGGAAAATGTAGATTTACCTCTTGTGAAACCGTCACCATAGAAATCGTCCAAAAATAACGTCGGGGTAGCCCGGTAGACCTCCCAGACTAAACTGCGACGAAAATGGGCCTCCAATAGAAGATCGTCGCTCCGCACCCCGATGCAGAAGTCGCCGTCGTCGCGGCCTCCAAAAATTCTGAACCTTCGCCAAAAGATGCACAAGAGGGAGAGAAAGAAAATTGGTGAAGGGCTCAAGGGCTAAAGCTCTCGGGAAAAGCCTCAAAAACGAGCCCCAAGGGGCCTATTTATAGGCCTCACCCGAAATCAGCCCAAAAAGACAAGTCAATGGGCTTTCGGGCCCAACTTTCGGGCGCCCGGTACTTTCGGGCGGCTACAGTGTTGGGCCGGCCCAACACTGTTCACGCTCGAATCCACCAGGTGCCGCCACGTGGCCCGCCGAACAGCAAACAGCTGTTCGGGCCACCCACGGGCTGCCACGTGGCCCGCCCCCGCACAGTAAGGCGGCAGGCGCCCGCCAACCAGCGGGCGACACGTGTCCACCCGGTTGACCCGCTGGCCGGTCGGCGGCCGCGCCGGGCGCGCGGCATGGCCCCGTCGTGCGCACGCGCCCCGAGGTACCGGCCCCGGCTCCGTGCACCGCTCACGGTGCGCCCGCGAATCAAAGGGTGACACGTGTCCCCAACACCCGGTCCACGCATTCCACTTTGGAATTCCGTGGACCGCGCCGCGTGCACCGACCAACCGGAGGCTGCCACGTGCCCCCGCCTTGGTCCATGCACCGCCGCG
The DNA here is from genome assembly GCA_029204045.2 of Tillandsia leiboldiana. Classification (NCBI taxonomy): domain Eukaryota; kingdom Viridiplantae; phylum Streptophyta; class Magnoliopsida; order Poales; family Bromeliaceae; genus Tillandsia; species Tillandsia leiboldiana. Next base: position 33,940 of record JAQNDB010000435.1, on the reverse strand, counting down.
CTCACCCGGTAGACCGCGCGCCTTGCGCCCGCCAATCTGGCGGTGCCACGTGTCCATGCGCCGGGTCTATGCACCCCGCCGCTCAGCTCTGTGGACCGCGCATCCTGAACCGGCCAATGACAGGCCGCCACGTGGCATCCCGGCGGTCTACGGCCCCTCCCATGCACCATTTTCCACTAAAAACTTCCGGGAGTCCGTTTTTGGGCATCCGGACTCAGAAACAAACAAGCAAATAGCCATTTTCAAGCGTTTTTCCGTGCTGAATCCATTTCCGACCTCTGTTGGGCCTAATTCTTTTCCGAAATTTCGGCAAACTCAGCCGAAGGCCTACACAGCTCATAATAACACACAGGGTCCATCTGTGGCATCCCATTGATGCACCATGGGCCAGATACACCAACACTAGGTGCTCTAACAGTGGATTCATCGGAAGAACGCTGCATGGGAATTAGGGCCACTACATCCTCCCCCACTAAAAGGAAGTTTCGTCCTCGAAACAAAGTAAGGTAGAACAGGCGTACCTCAACCAGTAGTCTCGAACAGAAAAGGGTATGCAGATCTCATCTCTGTCTCTAGCTCCCAAGTAGCCTCTCGCTCTTCGTGATTGCTCCATAAGATCTTCACATACGGAATGGTCCGGTTGCGCAATTCCCTCACCTCACGAGCAAGAATCCGCAACGGCCGCTCCTCGTAAACCAGGTCCTCACCGATCTCCAAGGGAGTGAAGTCAACTACATGCGACAGATCAAAGACATATCTCCTCAGGGCTGAGACATGAAAAACATCGTGTACACCGGCTAAACGTGGAGGAAGAGCAACTCTATAAGCCACAGGGCCTACCCTCTCAAGTACCTCAAAGGGTCCAACAAAACGGGGACTAAGCTTCCCACGCACTCCAAATCTCCGGACCCCTTTCGAAGGCGAGACCTTTAAGAATACATGGTCACCAATCTGAAACTCTAGGTCTCACCGTCGAGTATCAGCATAACTCCTCTGACGACTCTGGGCTACCTCAAGGTGTCGACGAACAACTCTGACTTTCTCCTCAGCCTCCAAAAGAAGATCTGGTCCCAAAGTCCTCCTCTCACCCACATCACTCCAATACAAGGGCGACCGACACTTGCGTCCATACAACGCCTCAAACGGAGCCATCTGAATGCTCGCCTGATAGCTGTTGTTGTACGCAAACTCAACCAAAGATAAGTGTCGGTACCACCCCCCTCCAAAATCCATAACGCACGCTCTCAGCATATCCTCGAGGGTCTGTATAGTGCGCTCAGACTGGCCATCAGTCTGTGGGTGGAAAGCAGTGCTGAATCTGAGCTGGGTCCCCAAAGCTGACTGTAAACTCCCCCAGAATCGTGACACAAACCTCGGATCCCGATCTGAAACAATCGACGCAGGTACCCCGTGTAGCCTCACTATCTCGTCCAAATACAACTGTGCCAGACGCTCCAATGACCAAGTTATCTGAACAGGCAAGAAATGTGCAGACTTGGTGAGTCTATCAACAATAACCCAAATCGCGTCGGCTCCACTCTGCGCTCTCGGCAGCCCTGTAACAAAGTCCATGGTGATGTGGTCCCATTTCAACTCGGGAATTGGAAGACTTTGTAACTTGCCAGCAGGAACCCGGTGCTCTGCTTTCACTTGCTGGCAAGTTAAACAGTGAGCCACAAATCTTCCAATGTCCCGCTTCATTCCGGACCACCAAAAATGTGTCTTGAGGTCCTTATACATCTTAGTACCACCAGGATGAATGGTATAAGGTGTATAATGGGCCTCTCTCAGAATCTGGTCTCTGATCTCAGGATCCGAAGGCACACAAACTCGGTCCCGGTACCGCAGTACTCCCGAGCTATCCACTGAAAAATCCCCTATCTGATCTGCATGTATCTGGGATCTGATCCTCTCCAAGTGGGGGTCCTCACTCTGCGTCTCCCTAATACTGTCCAACAGAGTGGGCTGCAAGACCATAGACATCAGCCTAGCAGAGACCCCAGGGGATACAACCTCAATCTGGAGTCGCCTCAACTGCTCAATCAGCGGGGCCTGCTGTGTGACCAACATGCTCAAGCTCTGCACTGACCTCCGACTCAAAGCATCTGCTACCACATTGGCCTTGCCGGGATGATAGAGGATACTCACATCGTAATCCTTCAGTAACTCCAACCACCGGCGTTGCCTCAGGTTCAGCTCCTTTTGGGTAAACAGATACTTTAAGCTCTTATGATCCGTGTAGATCTCACAATGCTCACCGTAGAGGTAATGCCGCCACAGCTTCAATGCAAACACCACAGCTGCCAGCTCTAAATCATGAGTAGGGTAATTCTTCTCATAATCCTTTAATTACCGTGAAGCATAAGCAATTACCCTCCCATGCTGCATCAAGACACAACCCAAACCACTGTGCGAGGCGTCACTGTAAATCACGTAGCCATCTCCCATCACTGGCAGTGTAAGAACTGGTGCTGAAATCAGTCTCCTCTTCAGCTCCTCAAAACTCCGCTGACACTGCTCAGTCCAAATGAACCTCATCCCCTTCCTAGTCAAACAGGTCAGGGGAGTAGAGAGCTTCGCAAAGCCCTCTACAAACCGACGGTAGTAGCCAGCCAAGCCCAGAAAGCTCCGGACCTCCGTAACCGTTGTCGGTCTCGGCCAATCCCGAACTGTGTCGATCTTCGTCGGGTCAACTGCCACTCCTGCGGCTGATACCAAGTGGCCCAAGAATGCAACCTCCCGAAGCCAAAACTCGCACTTCTTAAGCTTGGCATACAGCTTCTTCTCACGTAGAAGCTGCAGCACTATCCTCAAGTGCTCCTCATGATCCACATCGCTCCGGGAGTAGATCAAGATGTCATCAATGAACACAACCACAAACAAGTCCAAGTACGGCTGAAATACCCGGTTCATCAAGTCCATGAATGCAGCTGGGGCATTAGTCAAACCAAACGGCATAACCGTAAACTCATAATGCCCATACCGGGATCGAAAAGCCGTCTTAGGGATGTCCTCGGCCCTCACCCTCAACTGGTGGTAACCTGACTGAAGATCAATCTTCGAAAACACTGTGGCTCCCTGCAACTGATCAAATAAATCATCAATCCGTGGAAGGGGATACTTGTTCCGGATGGTCACTTTATTCAACTCCCGATAATCCACACACAAACGAAGCGACCCATCCTTCTTCTTCACAAATAAAACTGGCGCTCCCCACGGAGAAACACTAGGCCTGACAAAGCCCCTGTCCATAAGATCCTGAAGCTGGGCCTTCAACTCCCTCAACTCGGCAGGTGCCATCCTATAAGGCGCCTTTGAGATTGGTGCGGTTCCCGGTACCACATCAATCACAAACTCCACCTCCCTCTCCGGCGGCATAGTCGTCAACTCAGGGGGGAACACATCTGGGAATTCGCGGACAACAGGAATATCCTCGAGTCCCAGTGCCGCCGTAGGCACCTCCACAATCGTCGCTAAGAAAGCGGTGCAGCCTCTACTAATCATCCGCCTAGCCCTCGCCGAAGAAACAGTCATCGCAAAGAAGGTGCTCTGGCAGCCTCTGAAAACGAACTCCTCCTGTCCAGGCTCGCGGAGGGTCACCGTCCTCTCTCTGCAGTCTATAATAGCATAGTACCTCGACAACCAATCCATACCGAGCACGACGTCGAAATCCTGGAGCTGCCGCAAGACAAGCAAGTCTGCCGGCAAAATCCAGGATCCCAACTGCACAGGGCAACCCCTACAATACTCCTCGACATGCAAGACATGATCTGGTATCTGAACCTCTAATGCATGCGATAAAGAAACTACCTCTATACCATGAAGGGATGCAAATGCTCTACTGATAAACGAATGCGATGCACCGGTATCAAAGAGAGTACGAGTACGAACTGCAGAAATCAAAATAATACCTGCGACGACATGCTCTGCTGCTGTAGCATCCTCTACCTGAGCGGCATAGACTCGACCGCTCGGCGCCGGGGGATGTCGCTCTGGCTGTCGCGAGGACGATGAAGCAAAGTCTGGCCTACCGGAGGCCGCCGAAGGTCCTGCCGACTGACGAGGAATGAAGGATGCAGAAGCTGATGAAGGAGCTGGGTAACCTGCCCTGGGGCACGCCCTCGCGAAGTGACCGGTCTGCCCGCAACGGAAGCAGCGGCCCTGACTCTGCGGGCACTGGGCCGGTGGGTGCGGTCCTCCACAAATGACACAACGATCAGGGCGCGGCTGCCGTGAAGTCTGCTGCTGCTGCGAAGACTGCTGCTGCTGCGAAGACTGCTGCTGTCGAGGTGGTCGACGCTGCTGCTGCTGGAACTGACGAGATGCCCCAGATCTCTGCCGCCCCTGATACCCCCGTCCCTGAGAGTGGAAACGGGAAGGTCTCGGGGGTCCCTGTCTACTTGACTGCCCCTCCTCAAACAGCGCCGGGCGCTTTGCCCCAGGAGTCACTACGGGGGCTGGAGCCACCTCTGCCATCACGACCTCACCACTCTCCACATACAGTGCCTGCTCCATCGAGGCCTCCAAAGTCTGTAATCTGAGGGAGCGGACCAACTGATAAATGTCCCGACGCAACCCTCTCTTGAACATGTAGATCCGGTGGGTCTCATCTCTGGCCACGTGGGGCATACAAGCTAACAGCCGATTGAAATCGGCTATGTACACGTGTACGGGCCTATCTCCCTGGCGGAGATTCCTCAGCTGCTCCTCCAAACTCTGTCGCACACTCTCGGGAAAGAAGGCCCCAAGAAGCATACTGCGAAACTCTGCCCAAGAGATAAACTGGGTCCCAGGCGGACCTGCGGGTCGCACACGCTGTGACGCCCCACTTCCCAGGGGGTCACCCATCCTAGAACTACTCTAGCTCTAGCACGCTTAACTCTCATGTTCCTCTTGGATCTTGCTACCATCCAAAATGCTATAGCCGGGTTAGAGATTTAGTCCTATTATATCATTTATATAGAGGACTAATCCAAATTCCGGGGGTGTCACATTCTTCCCCCCTTTAAGCCCTGACGTCCACTTCAGGCTCAAGCACACTCACAAGCACCAGGCGATGTGAGACTCGTCTCGCTAGCCTTAGCCGACCTTGTGAGGAGCTGCACTCCACTCACAACGGTCATTAGCCGGGGAGCCTCGCTCTACCCGCTATATAACCCTGGCTCAGCCGAGACTCATCTCACATTTCCGGCTGGTGAATGGCTCTGATACCAACTGTGATGCCCCACTTCCCAGGGGGTCACCCATCCTAGAACTACTCTAGCTCTAGCACGCTTAACTCTCATGTTCCTCTTGGATCTTGCTACCATCCAAAATGCTATAGCCGGGTTAGAGATTTAGTCCTATTATATCATTTATATAGAGGACTAATCCAAATTCCGGGGGTGTCACACACGCCGCCACCATGCCTCGGCGTTGCTCTCCAGAAAGTGAGTAGCCAACAGAACTCGAAACCTCTCATCAATAAAAAGGCTCTCGAAATGGCGCTCCATGGCCGTAACCCAAGACTCAGCCGCCCACGGCTCAGCACTCATACCCGAAAAGCGGGGTGGATCAAACTTGCGAAACCTCAACAAAAGACCCACCAAAACCTGCTGCTCTGCCAAAGTCAAAGATCCCGTCATCCCAGACGGTGGCCTACTGGAAACTGGCTCAGCCGGAACTGCTGGTGCAGGCTGCACAACCGAGGGTGCCACAACAGGGGAAGAAGGCACCGGTGAACTCTCAGGGGGTGCTACAGCCGGCTGCGCTCTCTGCTCCAACAAGAGCGTCAACCGACTCACAGCCTCCTCCTGGCGTCGAGACGCCTCAGCCAACTGTGCCATCTAGGCACAGAGCTCCAAAACCTCGCTCTGCTGTCCCTGCCCCGAGTCCGCCTGCTCGGGCTCAGAGGACGAAGGCTGCGAACGCGTCACCATCGAGCGTCGAGGAGGCATCCCCACCTGAGGGACAAGGCAAACAGTCAGAACCCAAATCATCTTTCGACCCAATCTAGCGAAAGTCAGAAGGCATGTCCCCCTTCCCGAAGCACTATGTTGTCTGCAGCCAACATAGTTGCCACCGAGGGAAGGCATGTCAATCGCTCACCCCGAACCGCTCGGGAGAGTTAGAAATCCAATCAGGACTCTCGCTAAAATCACGGCTCTCACGCGAGTCATCCTAGGGTCCAACCACAAGCCTAGGGTTCCTAAGTCCTCCAAGACCTACATCCTAGGCTCTGATACCACTCTAATCTGTCACGCCCCGGGGCGATACTGCGCCCCGGCTCGCCAACAGATCCGCCGCCCATACGGGAAGCCCCGTATAGGCGTAGCGACTAACCTGCAAAGAAACATCTACACTAGCAGATATCAGAGCTGAAAGAGAAAAGCTGGAATAAAATACATAAAATAAAACTACAACTCACAAATATACAGACCAACCTCACCAGAACACAAGAGTCTCTCAGAAAAGCAGGAAAGAAAGGTACAACTCGAAACCTCACTACAAAAGTCACTCGACATAACACACACCAAAATAGTACTGGGGTACATCTACTCACACACTGAAGATGACAGGAGGGGATCTATCTCGCGACTCCCTTACCTCGGTCTGAAGGAGCTGGATCAGCAACAGGAGCTGCAGGAACCGGAGCAGAAGTCCCTGGGGAGAAGACACCACGACGGGTGTGAGAACTACATCCCACAGTAGTTCTCAGTGGGTGCCGCCAACAAGCCCGACGGTTTGCCCACTAAGTCTACCAGAGGCATAAAGTAACATATGCAGTGCTGTATGGAAAGCTGGGAAAAGTAACTCTACAGCTACTATGCCTCTATCTAGATGCTCAACAGTGGAACAGAAAGAACATGATGCCCCAACTAACACTCCTCCCTGATCACCCAATCACAACTGACTGCCTCATCGGGTCCAGTCAAACCTGCGCCAACCTACTGCCGTTACGTCCCGGAGGAGCGGACTTACGTAGGGCGTCCATGGCTGCCAATAAAAGCACAGCCAGAGGGACAAATGCAACAACAAGTCGCGAAAGAACATCTCAAACTCACGCCGGTACAACAACCCGGTCTCCCCTACTCCGGAGTGGCACTCGAGGGGAGCGACCCGCTCGAGTCAAAGTAACCCATAACAAGTATCTCTGTAAAGCTCAAATGTGGCTCATGCAGGCTATGATCCAAATCCTCGATCAACAAGATCGGCTAACAAACAAATCACTAACTCACTCACTAGCTGGAATCTACACAGCTGAGACTCACTGTCACTCTGACAGTTTCCAAGAACCCAGATCTACCATCACTATCACTCTGACAAGAAATCAGATCTACAGACTGCTATCAACTCCACTCGGTCCCCAGACACGAGTGCAAATGCATCCCACAACCACCCGACCTCTCGGCCCACAACTCGGGCGAGGAAAAGCTAAGTCCATAGTGAAATGAAGTATCGTGATGTGGAATGTCTAGAGCAGTAAAAACCTAGCCCAAGTTGGAGTTTTCTACAGACTGGCTGAACATGATACATATGACAGGGGTGCTAGGTCAAGTTCCAAGATTTCACTACTTAACATAGAGTAGGAATCAAAAGATTCATCAACTGATATACAAGATACAACATACAGTTTTACACATGCTAATACTCCAATTTCTAACATGCATGATCCTACACGCATAGAATTAGTACACAGTCCAGAGTTCTTGGAAGCAAGGTCACCCACCTGAAAGTGCTAACTGCCCGGAATCGTACAGCTGAGAAAGCCCAAAACAGTCCAATCATAGATCCCACTAAGCCAACAACACGGTAGAAGTGCTCACAACCTCCTGGGTACAAACATACACCAAAATTACACTTTAATCCACACAAATTCCACAATCCCAAAATCTGTGGTGAACAGTCCCATTAACACGAAATTTTCACCTGAAAAACTTCCTCCAAAAATTCCAATAAAAATATGACGGAGATCCTTGCGAAGAGTAGATGTCGATAGAGTCCTTAAACGTCGAATTCCGATGTCTGGATGAGGAGATAAAAATCCGACAAGTAGGTGCTGTCCAAATCAACCAACAGTCGCAAAGGGGGTTAAAAATGTACCCAGAACCCCAAGAAAAGCTCGGATCCAAAAAAAGTGTCCAACACGGAAAATGTAGATTTACCTCTTACGAAACCGTCACCACAGAAATCGTCCAAAAATAACGTCGGGGTAGCCTGGTAGACCTCCCAGACTAAACTGCGATGAAAATGGGCCTCCAACAGTAGATCGTCGCTCCGCACCCCGATGCAGAAGTCGCCGTCGTCGCGGCCTCCAAAAATTCTGAACCTTCGCCAAAAGATGCACAAGCGGGAGAGAAAGAAAATTGGTGAGGGGCTCAAGGGCTAAAGCTCTCGGGAAAAGCCTCAAAAACGAGCCCCAAGGGGCCTATTTATAGGCCTCACCCGAAATCAGCCCAAAAAGACAAGTCAATGGGCTTTCGGGCCCAACTTTCGGGCGCCCGGTACTTTCGGGCGGCTACAGTGTTGGGCCGGCCCAACACTGTTCACGCCCGAATCCACCAGGTGCCGCCATGTGGCCCGCCGAACAGCAAACAGCTGTTCGGGCCACCCACGGGCTGCCACGTGGCCCGCCCCCGCACAGTAAGGCGGCAGGCGCCCGCCAACCAGCGGGCGACACGTGTCCACCCGGTTGACCCGCTGGCCGGTCGGCGGCCGCGCCGGGCGCGCGGCATGGCCCCGTCGTGCGCACGCTCCCCGAGGTACCGGCCCCGGCTCCGTGCACCGCGCACGGTGCGCCCGCGAATCAAAGGGTGACACGTGTCCCCAACACTCGGTCCACGCATTCCACTTTGGAATTCCGTGGACCGCACCGCGTGCACCGACCAACCGGAGGCTGCCACGTGCCCCCGCCGTGGTCCATGCACCGCCGCGCTCACCCGGTAGACCGCGCGCCTTGCGCCCGCCAATCAGGCGGTGCCACGTGTCCATGCGTCGGGTCTGTGCACCCCGCCGCTCAGCTCTGTGGACCGCGCATCCTGAACCGGCCAATGACAGGCCGCCACGTGGCATCCCGGCGGTCTACGGCCCCTCCCATGCACCATTTTCCACTAAAAACTTCCGGGAGTCCGTTTTTGGGCATCCGGACTCAGAAACAAACAAGCAAATAGCCGTTTTCAAGCGTTTTTCCGTGCTGAATCCATTTCCGACCTCTGTTGGGCCTAATTCTTTTCTGAAATTTCGGCAAACTCAGCCGAAGGCCTACACAGCTCATAATAACACACAGGGTCCATCTGTGGCATCCCATTGATGCACCATGGGCCAGATACACCAACACTAGGTGCTCTAACAGTGGATTCATCGGAAGAACGCTGCATGGGAATTAGGGCCACTACAAAAACTGTGACATACGCACTTAGCCTACTTGAATTTCAGCATGATGATTGTTGTTCCATGCCTTTCCTATTCTTGTAAATCATGTTAAAACCTATTGTCTTGATGATCTCTAAACCTATCTTGTGTGAGGACAAATGCATGCTTGTATGTACATCTAGATAGGTTACCTTCTTTTGTTGCCACACTATCAAGTTGGAACTAAACTTAGGAGAAAACTTGTATTCTTCTCTCCTTTCATGTTGATACATATTGCTCGGTATTTTGAGCATGGGTTTGGGGATAGCGTAGACATGGTTATCGAGTCGGGTGGGTTTACACTGGATTGTTGACTCGTGGGATGTTCGGCAATCGCTGATCTTGGGCGGTTGGACCGATTTGAGATCATGTATCAAGTCGGGTGGGTTTGCACCGGATTGTTGACTCGTGGGATGTTCGGTAACCGCGGATTTTGGGCGGTTTAACCGATTAGTGATTTTGCATCAGGTTGGGGCCAGGATTTTATTAGTGGATAGTCTTCCACTTTGAGTATAGTCATGACTGGGGCCTGCCACATACTCGACTTGGTTACGTTCCTCGAGCAGGGTCGCACCCCTCGCATGCCACTACGGAGTAGGTGGCTGGATTGATATTGGAGTATGATTCCACATCAACAATACACAGGTGTTAGTGTGACCGATTGTGATGGTTGTGCGGGCGGGACCAAGCCTTATATAGGTCGGTTAGATTGGGTTATATCTCGGCAGTTATCTTTCTGTGATGTGTGCATACACCAATTGTTATTATTCATTATAGCATTAGAGGTATAGTAGTGGTAGTTTCTCTTTATCAGCAGCTTTACTTTCCTGCTTTACCACTTCACCTTTTCTCGCCTCTAGTAGACTTAGTGGGTAGGCCGGAGTTTGATGATATACCCACTGAAAACTACTGGCTTTTAGTAGTTCTCACACCCGTTGTTGCTCCTCCTTTTTTTTTCCTCCTTGGTTTAGGTTTCTTCGCGGCGGTTGCGGTGCCAGCGGATCATGGCGAGCGGGATAGATGGCTAAATAGATCTCCTACCATCTCGAGAGCTAGTGGGAGACCAAGGATTGTACTACTTGTATTTACAGTTTAGCTGTTCAGACTACTGTATATTTGGGTCTGGCTTTAGCCGGCTGGTTATATATTACATTTATGAGAGATGGTTTTGTATATTTATACTTTGGGAAATATTGATGTACCTATATTTTTATTTATACAGTTTTAGTCTGAGATGATTTTTAGTTTACAGCTCTATTTCTTTTGCTCTTTTATATATTTCTCTTATACTTGAGCAGGTTTTAGCGCTTCGTGTACGCGGGAATGCGCGTGCACGACGGATCTATTGACGGACCCGGATTCTGGTTTACCTCGGGGCGTGACATGACCACCCCTACTATTCAATACCTTTCATATCCGCATTTATAATTTTTCTAGACTAAGTTTACTGCTTTCCTTACCGCTTTCCTAAATAGATTTTCCTACGAGCATTTACAGTTTTCCTTACTACTTTTCCTAGGAGTAGTCGTACTTGTAATCCTTCCCTTGTAACTTTTTCTCGAGCAATACAAAGCGAACCGACTGATTCGGCCGTATTGATCAATATCTAGTCGTCTTAGTTCGGCTCTTCCAGACCGAACTTTATTAAGAGTTCATTAAGAAAAATCAGACCGAGCGGATCCCTCCTCGGCCTAATCGTTTGGCACGCGGCGCAATCACATCAGAGGGTCATACCGGAGCCGATCGCTGACCGAAGCCAATCAATGGTCCACGCGCGTTCAGTTGAACTTTCGGCACACAACAGAGCTACTAGAAATTTTCAGAGAATTGACTTCTAGATCGCTAATTCATTATCTACTTGAGCAACAATACGGCACAAGAAAACAAACCAGATGGCTTATAAGGAAAGATGTCAGAGAGACCCACGATCTGCTGAATTTCTTTTTTTCTTTTTTTTTTTCCTTTACTTTTTTCTTTCCTTAGATCAAAAGAACAAAGGGAGAAATTGGGGGAAGAGATTTGATCAGCAGAGGAAAAGAACAGCGCAGACGTTCAAACAAACTAGTGCATTTGCCAATGGGTAATAGCGAGAGAAGGAAAGGAGGGACTTACTGATCGCAGCATTGGGTCAAGGCATTGACCTCGTTCTCAACTCTATCCAGCGCCTGTAAATCACGAATGCCTCCTTCGGATTAATAACAATAATAGTGGGGTAGAAGAAGCAGGAATGGAGGAGGAGGAGAAAAGAGAAGGATGCAAGCCAAAATTGATGAGAAGACCTGTTGGGCGGGGAGGGAGGCGTCGAGGAAGTGGCGGTTGATGGAGAGGGCGCGCTGCTCGATGGAGGACTTGAGATTGCGGCGGGCCTGCGGGGTGTTGTCGCCGTAGAAGGTGGAGAGAGCGGCCAGCGATGCCAGCAGATCCGGGCTGTCCGTGCGCGTCTCCAGCACCTTCTTCAGCTTGCGAGACAACCCCGGCGCCAACGTATGAGTCGTCGTCGCCATCACACTCGGCTCCCGGCTTCCTCCCCTCCGATCTGGATCCGCTTCTTGTTCTTTGTTTCTCTCCTATTAACGACTGACAAGTTGGGAAGAAGGGTCTAAACCCAACTGCAAGCCCAGCCCAAAAAATTTGTATTACCACCTATAGAACTCTTAGCTTGAATTAGTGAAATCAATTGAGTCCGGCCCAAACCCGAACACAAAACATTTTTTTTCTTTATATTATAAACAAATATATTTAGTGGATTTGTCTTGCCCATTATCTATTCTTTATATTATCTACTAGTAACTAACCCGCGCTACGCTGCAGTATTAGTGAGTTAGTAGAACATAATAAAGACTAAATTGGTACCATATATAGCAAAAAGATAGTCTGATTTGTTAAAAAATAAAGAAATTGATGAAATTCAAACGAAATCTAACAAAATCTCTAAATTATAACAAAGCATACAAAAGAAACTATAATAAACACTAAATTGGTACGGTAAGAAAAATTCAAGTACAACAAAAGAAACTTAAACAATTCAAATTACAATAAATTCCAATACAACTGTTGAGGCCAGAATTTTCTGCCACAGGAGAGAGAGACACGTGGGTCAACCATCGGTTGAAAGACATCAGCCGATAGGGATCGAGTCAGCAAAGTGGGATTCGTAACTTGATTGAGACTGGTCTCAGTCGCGCAGAAGTGCAGGGCGCGATGCACATGCCATCGGCCGAAGACATCAGCCGACGAAGGAAGAGAGACCCGTGTCTTGATTCGGGCCAATCTCAGCCGCGCAGGAATGCGGCACGCGAAATAGGCTATCGGCTAAGAGCATCAGAAAATAGGAGAAGCAGCTGACAAAGAGGACCAATGCCTCGTCCAAGACTAGCTTCGGCTGCCACCAGACATTCGACCGACCCAATCAGTCGACGAAGCAAGCGAAGTTAGAATCAATCTTCGGTTAATCCAGACGAAGAATGAAAGACCCGCATCTCATTTCAAGATCGGTCTTGAGTGCGTACGAGGCGTACGCCATCAGGCGAAAACCTCCACCGAAGAAAGGTCCGCATCCCGATTCGGACCAATATCAAAGGCACGACGAGTACTATCGGTTGGAGGCCTCAGTCGGTAGGAGAAACAGCTGGCGAGAGAAGCGGTCGGCAGAAAGTTTATTCAGGCCGTCTGTCAACCAAAGACAGATATCAAACTTATCACACCCGGGGGTCGAAACTGCGACCCGAACTCCTCAACAGATCCGCCATCTGTACGGAATTCTCCGTGTCACGCCCCGGCGTCGAAACTGCGACCCGGGCTCGCCAACAGATCCGCCGCCCATACGGGAAGCCCCGTATAGACGAAGCGACTAACCTGCAAAAGATCAACTACACTATACAGATATCAGAGCTGAAAAGTAAACTACTAAAACAAATATATACATGATACATCCCAAAATCACTGACAGTACTAGTACATCACCAAAAGGGTACATCTACTCTCGCTGGAAAAAGACTGGTAGCTATCTAACTCGCGACTCCATTACCTCGATCAGCAGGATCAGCAACTGGAGCAGCAGGAACTGGAGTAGAGGTCCCTGGGAAAAAATCACCACAGCGGGTGTGAGAACTACATCCTACAGTAGTTCTCAGTGGGTACCGCCAACAAGCCCGACGGTCTGCCCACTAAGTCTACTAGAGGCATAAAGTAATAAATGCAGTACTGAAAGTAAAGGCTGGAAAAATAACTCTACAGGTACTATGCCTCTATCTAAATGCTCAATGAGTGGAACGGATGGAAACTTGATGCATCTATTATCTCTCAAATACAATCACCCAATCTACACTGACTGCCAAATAGGGTCCAGTCAAACCTGCGCCTACCTACTACCGTTACATCCAAGGAGGACCGGACTTATGTTGTGAGGACCCGGAAATTCCCACGTTTGGATTACTGTTGGATCTGCGGCTTCTGGAGACCCATATTGGGTGTTAGAGGTGTTTGCGCGCATATTGGACCCAAGATTTGGACTCGGCATGAAAAACGGATCAAGTTTGCTTCCCCGGGAATTTTTGAGAAATTTTAGAAGTGGAATTTGGCAAATCGGACTTCGGATTTGGATTCAGCGCGCGAAAACGATCGAAACGGGCTATTTACTTGTATTTTTCGGAATCCGGATGCGAAAACACGCATTTCGAGGTCTTGGGTACTGTTCCGGCTGCCGGAGTGGCGCCGGCGGCGGCGGCGGGCGGTGGAGCGCGGCGGCTGGCGGCGGCGGAGGTGCGCGGTCCACCGCGGAGGCGTGCACCCGGGCGCTGGCCACGTGGCGCCTCCCGGTTGGCGGGCGCAGTGGGCGCGGTCCACGGGATGGCGCGGGTGCACGGTGGACCCGGGGGTGGACACGTGGCGGTTCGGGGTTGGTGCGGCGTTGTGCGCGCGGTCCACGATGCGGGGAGCTGGTATACCTCGGGCCGCGTGCCCGACAGGCACGCGTGGGCGCACGTGGGGCGCGGCGTGGGCGCGTTGACCCGACTCCCGGTGTGGACGCCACGTGTCGTCGCAGGGTTCGGCCACGTGGCGCTTGGCTGTTGGCCCAAACAGCTGTATGCTGTTTGGGTGTACACGTGGCAGCCTGGGGATTTTCCGGGCGTGAACAGTAACGGGCCGGGCCCGCTACTGTAGCAGCCCGGAAGTACCGGGCGCCCGAAACTTTGGGCCAAAATTCCAAAGTTCGGATTTCCGGGCTGGGCTTATAAATAGCCGTCTTGTGTGGGAGTTTTGCCCCCTTTCCCGAGCTCCCCTGCCCATGGCCCCTTTAGGAAAGTTGTAGATCTTCGTGTTGTGCATCTTCTGGCAGAGGCCCGGATTTTTTGGAAGCCGCGGCGTCGACGACTTCGGCATCGGAGCGCAGTGTGGCGATTTTTCATCGGAGGCCCGTTATCGTCGCAGTTTGATCTGGGAGGTCTACAGAGCTACTCCGTCAGTATTTTTGGACGATTTCTGCGGCGTTGGAATCACAAGAGGTACGTCTTCGACTTTCGTGTTGATCATCTTGTTGGATTCAGAGTTTATGACACGGTTTTCGAGGCATTTCTAAGCCGCTGTTTTCTGGTGGAGTTTTTGGACAGCGGGCCCTTGCCGGAATTTTATCTCCGCACCCGAGTGTCGGATTGAGGCGAGCCTATACACTTTTTGGATCTACTCGTCGCAAGGATTATCATTGTATTTTTCCGGGATTTTTCTGTGGCTTGCCCGAAGGTATACTATTCCCCTTTTATCTGTATTTGAGTTTACAGTTGTGTGGTTGTGAGTGTTTGCGCACCTGTACCGTGGAATTTGTAACTTGGCCTACGGGGCTCGGATTTGGGCGTGCAGGTACCCGTTTCGAAGGTCTCGACGAGACGCTCGCTATGATATTTTTATCAGAATTTTCAGGGCACTTTCTGCAGGTGGAAATTTCAGATCTTCAGGACTGTCTCATGCAGATTTTTGTACTTGGTTATGTTGTGGAATAAAGTGTAACCTTGGACCTTTTTGTTGTACCCAGGAGTATTTGCGGATGTTTGTGAACCCGTTGGTGTTGAGGATTAGTGGAGGTTGTTGCTTCTGGTGTTTTCAGCTGTGGAACTCCGAACTGTTAGCATTTTCAGGTGGGTGGCCTTGTCTTCATGACCTATGGACTGTGCATTAATTCTATCTGTGTAGGAACTTGCATGTTATAGATGTGTTCTATATAGCATGCTAGATTATAGGAATTGATGTTCCTAATGCTGTTAAATGATCATGTGTTTATTGTCCTTCCCTACAAGCTGTTGATTATTGTTATCTTGGAACTTGACCTAGCACCCCGTCATATGTTGCATGTGTAACCAGACTAGTAGAAAACCCTCACTTGGGCTAGGGTTATTTCTGCTTTAGACATCCACACCTCTACTTTCCTGGACATAGTGTTCTTCCTCGCCCGGGTAGTGGGCCGAGTGGTCAGGAGTTATCTTTTAGTGCGGGATGAATGTTACACTCGTGCTTGGGAGCAGAGTGGAGTCTGGTAGATGTAGTTGGTTGTTCATCTGTAGCGGGAGCCGTTTGGGTAGACGGCGGTCCCGAGATGTTTTATTTTTCTTGTTTTATCTGTCGCCGCTGTGATAGTGGCAGCGGTAGATCAGTGTTAGCAGGACCTTAAACCCAGAACCTTTTTGGACACACATATGATTTTTGTCAACCAAATATTTTCTTCCAAGCATCGTAGGGTCGCCTGAGTCTGTTCTTGTTTGATTGGACGAAGGCATTAGCCCTTCGAGGCTTAGATGTAAAACTTGGTTTCAACTGTTTTCCTAAAAAGAACTAAAAATCATTAAATATGGATTTCTTACAGATGAAAGGGCTTCAGTAAGAAATGTCACCTTTTCCTATAAATTAACCACCCGAGATGATTCGAGTGGTCTGGGTTCTAAGGTCTGCCTTCTTCTTGGGACGAGAACAACGAGAGGCTATGCCTAAAGCCTGTTCTTGTTTGATTTGGATTGTAGGTTCTAGTCTTTCGGGGTTCCCGGACCCTTCCTCGTGTCAGTGGTTGCAATGTTGGCCTGTTGAGGCAGTTTCTCGCAGTGGATGCGACTTTGTGCTATGAGTTGGTAGAGTGTGATCTAGAGGTTGTTTTTCTGATTTAGTGGTGGAGATGGTTCTCCCACTTAGCTTTGAGGATCTTGGGGTTCTGGCAGATCGAGTCGTGGAGGTTTCCCGACTCAGCCATGGTCGTGCATTTATCAGATTGAGTCGTTGAGGGTTCTCCGACATAGCTGTGAGAGTGTTTTGGGCTATTCCTGTTCGAGTCGAGGTCCTTTTTCCGACTGAGTTGTGCTTTGAGCTTGGAGTTACCGATCTTTTTGATCGTGGATCATTGCCTGCATGAGCCACATTTGAGCTTGACAGAGATACTTTACAGAGATACTTGAGATGGGTTACTTTTTACTCGAGCGGGTCGCTCCCCTCGAGTGCCACTCCGGAGTAGGCGAGACCGGGTTGTTGTACCGGCGTGAGATGGAGCTTTTCTATCGCGACTTGTCGTTGCATTTGTCCCTCTGGCTGTGCTGGTGTTGGCAGTCATGGACGTCCTACGTAAGTCCGCTCCTCCGGGACGTAACGGCAGTAGGTTGGCGCAGGCTTGACTGGACCTGATGAGGCAGTCAGTTCAGATTGGGTGATCAGAGATGAGAGTTAGTTGGGGCATCATGTTCTTTCTGTTCCACTCTTTGAGCATCTAGGTAGAGGCATAGTAGCTGTAGAGTTTACTTTTCCCAGCTTTCCTTACAGCACTGCTTTTGTTACTTTATGCCTCTAGTGGACTTAGTGGGCAGACCGTCGGGCTTGTTGGCGGCACCCACTGAGAACTACTTGGGACGTAGTTCTCACACCCGTCGTGGTGTCTTTTCCCACAGGAACTTCTACTTCGGTTTCGGTTGTTCCTGTTGCTGATCCTTCTGACCGAGGCGAGGGAGTCGCGAGCTAGTTCCCTACCCGTCGTTGGAGTGTAGCGGTACCCCTTCAGAGGAGAGCTTCAGTAGATTAGTTATCTCATTTTCTTCCTTTGAGAGACTACTGTAGTGAGGATTGTTATGTATTGAGAGCCTGTACACTGTTGTATTTATTGGAGATACCTCCCTGTTGAGTTCTGAGTTTGTATTTGAGGATACTGTATGATTATCATTTTTGGGAGACGGACATTGTTGTATTATTTCCAGTTGTACAGTGATTGATTTAGTTATACAGCAGATTTTTATTTTTAGCTCTGATATCTGTTTAGCTGTAGTACTTTTCTTGCAGGTAGGACGCTTCGCCTATGCGGGTTTGGCATAGGTGGCGGATCTGTTGGCGAGCCGGGTCGCAGTTTCGACCCCGGGGCGTGACAGATTAGAGTGGTATCAGAGCCTAGGTTGTAGGTCATTGAGGACTTAGAAATCCTAGGCTTGTGGTTGGACATTAGGATGACTACGTGAGAGTCGTGACTTTTAGCGAGAGTCCTGATCGAGTTTTGTACCTCTCCCAAGAGACGGGATGAGTGATTGGCATGTTTATGCTCCTAAGCGATTATGTTGGCTGCAGACAACATAATGTTGTGGAATTGGTAACATGCCTTAGACTTTCGCTGGATTGGGTCGTATGGTTGTTGTGTCCTGATGTTTGTTATTGTGCAGTGGACTACGATGCCCCTGAGACGTCGTGTAGCGAAGATGGCACATCCCGCATCTGATGAGTAACCCGAGCAGCGGGAGACAGAGCTATCAGAGCAGAGCGAGACCCAAGAGTTATGGATCCAGATGGCACAGATGTCGGAGGCTGTCCGATGCCAGGAGGAGGCCATGGAACGTTTGATGCGCTTGTTGGAGCAGAGAGCGCAGTTAATTGCAGTACCGCTTGAGTGTCCTCCAGTACTTTCTTCCTATGCAGTGGTATCTTCAGTTGTACCAGTGGCGCCGATGGAGCGAGAAGGCCCCTCCGTGCTGACGAGCAGTGCCGAGGCACCGAGGCAGGGTGGATAGTGGATAGTAGCTGAGCTTCGGGACGTCATTGATCGATAGAGCCAGTCCCGGCAGTCTGAACCATCCCGATTCATAGGTTTGAGTTGGAGCCTTTGTAGGCAGAATTGGGGTTGGTGGTGATGGAGAGACTATCTGAGAGCCTCCCTGTGCTAGGGAGTTTATACAGTCGTTGAACTACGCGCTCCAGGTTTCGAGGGACGAGGCGCATAGGATATGTGTGGCTGAGAGTGGATTGCGCCAGGATACGTTTCAGTTTACTCAGTTCCTCCGTTACAGGTTCTGACGCCTCGTTGGAGTAGGCGTTGGGTTTGGAGCGGGGCGCTGCAGTTCCGTTGGTTAGAGATCTGCCGCCAGAGGTGAGTTCTGGATATTGGCGCTTGGCGCCGGGTGATGGAGGACAGATCGGCCGGCAGAGATATTTCTGATTTTATTTTCCTGGATAACGGGTTCCCGTGATGCCAGAGATCGGGTGGACCCCGATGGTAGCATCAACATCTATATCAGAGTAGCGCAGCGGTAGCGTGGATTTGTTATCTGCGGAGGACTTTATACGTCTCCTCAATGTGAGCAGAGACAGAGGTCGTGTTCCCTTGTGGATAGTCCTGATTTTCAGGCAGATTGGGCGACAACCACTTGCTTTGAGCGGATGAATCTGTGCCGCCCGGCTGGAGGGCGCCACGGTAGTGATCGAGTTGTCGCAGGTGTGATTTCATCACAGCAGTCGGAGTAGGAGCATGTTGCATTCCTGCATGGACTAGAGGCATATTTGTTACCACATGCACTTGAGGTACATGTTCCTGTTAGTGTTGTGTATGTGGGGGAGGCTTGTGAATTATGTCCTATGCAGTTGAGGCCGCGAGTTATACGGGTAGACTTATTGGTAATTATGGCAGTTCGGCGTTTCGACCTAGTGCTTGGGTTTTGGTTGGCACAGTGCCACAGGATGTTAGACTGTGGAAGGAGAGGACTTTGACCTTCTGCGAGGCAGACGAGAGGAGATTTGGTTGTTGAGGTCGTCAGAGCACACTGGTTATAGCGACAGTGTGAGAGGTGCTTACGGCGGCACCGGGACCCAAAGATATCTCTGTTGCCACGAGATTCCGGGTATGATTTCACCTGAGCTGTTGATAATGCCGCCGGTTCGGGAGATAGAGATTGAGTTTGGCGTGGTTCGGGGAACCGCGCCACCCTCGACAGCACCTCATTGGATATTGCCAGTAGAGCTGTGAGAGCTGATGGCGCAGTTGCAGGATCTGATGGATCGAGAGGTCTGTTTGACCTAGTGCAACGCCGTTGATATACGGTGGTGATGCCACATCGTTGATACATGACTGTGAGGGCCCTTTTATGGTTCGGGTGTAGACAGGTCCGAGTTTTATTCTGGACCTTTTGATGGAGTTATACTCCGGCAGTTGTACGACTGATGCAGGTACAGATTTTGGAATCATACGGCTGAGTATTTCGTCAAGATGGTGTTCAGGACACGGTAGGGGCATTATGTTATAGTGAGGCCAATTGGATTGATTAACGCCCTACCACTCTTTTGGTTTGAGGAATTGTGCTCCAACTGTACTTGATTGCATTGGTAACAAGATCCTCCAGGGATATTATGATCTACTCCCAGAGCGACTTGGAGCATGAGGAGCACTGGTGGATGTGTTACCATGCTGTGTGGATGAAGCTGTATGCCAGGTTATTGAGATACAAGTTTTAGCTTTAGAAGCTTACCTTCTTGGGTCACCTTATTCTAGCCGTTGGGTGGCGGTGAAATCCGGCCAAGATGGATGCTATCTGAGATTGGCCGAGATGGACATCTATTGTCGAGACGAGAAGCTTCCTGGACTGGGCAGTGCCAGCAAACCTGGACGAATGGATGATTAGGCTGATACCAGCGCCGATTTTAGCATCGCCAGTGATGGGAGATGGATTTGCGTGTTACAGTGACGCCTCCCATAGTGGCTCTGGAGTTACAGTAGATTATTGTTGAGCATTCTGTATCACCCCGACAGGGCCACTGTGGTGGCGGATACCTGGAGCCGGATAGCTTTTCGGGGTTGAGTTTAATTCTTCCACAGCTGGCGCGGTGTGGACTGTTGAGGAACAGGGCTCGAGGTTGTGTCCCTGAGGGTCCCTTTTGACGGTTGACTGCGGTGAAGCAGTCCCTGCGGATGGTCAGGATCCGAGAGTGATTGAGCGAGGACCCTAGCCGATTAGGGCTTCTTTTCTTTGGATGACCGTATGGGTATGTCTCGGATCGCCTGGTTGAGCTGGCACCAGGGAGCGGTGTTGGTGCGTGCTACATTGGTTGTTCTCTCTTTTCCCCCAGCCTTTTGTTGGCGTTCGTGATGGTCCTTCCACGTCTCAGCTCAGGAGTGTTAGGCTTGTGGATTCCTCGCCCGTGATGGACTAGTTTCCTTTGAGATCTGCGAGTACTTGTGGTACGAGGGACGCCCGTTGCGAATTCTGGCTCGTGAGATGAGAGAATTACGCAACCGGGCCATCCCGTACTGATTATTATTTTGTTGAGGAGTAATCACGGGGAGTGAGTAGCGACTGGGGAGTTGGAGACTGTGTTGTTGGATGCTTACCCTTGGCTTTGAACTCCCTTTTGAGCCGTGTTTGTTTCGAGGACGAAACTTTTTTTTAGTGGGGGAGGATGTGAGGACCCGAAAATTCCCACGTTTGGATTACTGTTGGATCTGCAGCTTCTGGAGACCCATATTGGGTGTTAGAGGTGTTTGCGCGCATATTGGACCCAAGATTTGGACTCGGCATGAAAAACGGATCAAGTTTGCTTCCCCGGGAATTTTTGTGAAATTTTAGAAGTGGAATTTGGCAAATCGGACTTCGGATTTGGATTCAGCGCGCGAAAACGATCGAAACGGGCAATTTACTTGTATTTTTCGGAGTCCGGATGCGAAAACACGCATTTTGAGGTCTTGGGTACTGTTCCGGCTGCCGGAGTGGCGCCGGCGGCGGCGGCGGGCGGCGGAGCGCGGCGGCTGGAGGCGGCGGAGGTGCGCGGTCCACCACGGAGGCGTGCACCCGGGCGCTGGCCACGTGGCGCCTCCCGGTTGGCGGGCGCAGTGGGCGCGGTCCACGGGATGGCGCGGGTGCACGGTGGACCCGGGGGTGGACACGTGGCGGTTCGGGGTTGGTGCGGCGTTGTGCGCGCGGTTCACGGTGCGGGGAGCTGGTACCTCGGGCCGCGTGCCCGACAGGCACGCGTGGGCGCACGTGGGGCGCGGCGTGGGCGCGTTGACCCGACTCCCGGTGTGGACGCCACGTGTCGTCGCAGGGTTCGGCCACGTGGCGCTTGGCTGTTGGCCCAAACAGCTGTATGCTGTTTGGGTGTACACGTGGCGGCCTGGGGATTTTCCGGGCGTGAACAGTAACGGGCCGGGCCCGCTACTGTAGCAGCCCGGAAGTACCGGGCGCCCGAAACTTTGGGCCAAAATTCCAAAGTTCGGATTTCCGGGCTGGGCTTATAAATACCCGTCTTGTGTGGGAGTTTTGCCCCCTTTCCCGAGCTCCCCTGCCCATGGCCCCTTTAGGAAAGTTGTAGATCTTCGTGTTGTGCATCTTCTGGCAGAGGCCCGGATTTTTTGGAAGCCGCGGCGTCGACGACTTCGGCATCGGAGCGCAGTGTGGCGATTTTTCATCGGAGGCCCGTTATCATCGCAGTTTGATCTGGGAGGTCTACAGAGCTACTCCGTCAGTATTTTTGGACGATTTCTGCGGCGTTGGAATCACGAGAGGTAAGTCTTCGACTTTCGTGTTGATCATCTTGTTGGATTCAGAGTTTATGACACGGTTTTCGAGGCATTTCTAAGCCGCTGTTTTCTGGTGGAGTTTTTGGACAGCGGCCCCTTGCCGGAATTTTATCTCCGCACCCGAGTGTCGGATTGAGGCGAGCCTATACACTTTTTGGATCTACTCGTCGCAAGGATTATCATTGAATTTTTCTGGGATTTTTCTGTGGCTTGCCCGAAGGTATACTATTCCCCTTTTTTCTGTATTTGAGTTTACAGTTGTGTGGTTGTGAGTGTTTGCGCACCTGTACCGTGGAATTTGTAACTTGGCCTACGGGGCTCGGATTTGGGAGTGCAGGTACCCGTTTCGAAGGTCTCGACGAGACGCTCGCTGTGATATTTTTATCATAATTTTCAGGGCACTTTCTGCAGGTGGAAATTTCAGATCTTCAGGACTGTCTCATGCAGATTTTTGTACTTGGTTATGTTGTGGAATAAAGTGTAACCTTGGACCTTTTTGTTGTACCCAGGAGTATTTGCGGATGTTTGTGAACCCGTTGGTGTTGAGGATTAGTGGAGGTTGTTGCTTCTGGTGTTTTCAGCTGTGGAACTCCGGACTGTTAGCATTTTCAGGTGGGTGGCCTTGTCTTCATGACCTATGGACTGTGCATTAATTCTATCTGTGTAGGGACTTGCATGTTATAGATGTGTTCTATATAGCATGCTAGATTATAGGAATTGATGTTCCTAATGCTGTTAAATGATCATGTGTTTATTGTCCTTCCCTACAAGCTGTTGATTATTGTTATCTTGGAACTTGACCTAGCACCCCGTCATATGTTGCATGTGTAACCAGACTAGTAGAAAACCCTCACTTGGGCTAGGGTTATTTCTGCTTTAGACATCCACACCTCTACTTTCCTGGACATAGTGTTCTTCCTCGCCCGGGTAGTGGGCCGAGTGGTCAGGAGTTATCTTTTAGTGCGGGATGCATGTTACACTCGTGCTTGGGAGCAGAGTGGAGTCTGGTAGATGTAGTTGGTTGTTCATCTGTAGCGGGAGCCGTTTGGGTAGACGGCGGTCCCGAGATGTTTTATTTTTCTTGTTTTATCTGTCGCCGCTGTGATAGTGGCAGCGGTAGATCAGTGTTAGCAGGACCTTAAACCCAGAACCTTTTTGGACACACATATGATTTTTGTCAACCAAATATTTTCTTCCAAGCATCGTAGGGTCGCCTGAGTCTGTTCTTGTTTGATTGGACGAAGGCATTAGCCCTTCGAGGCTTAGATGTAAAACTTGGTTTCAACTGTTTTCCTAAAAAGAACTAAAAATCATTAAATATGGATTTCTTACAGATCAAAGGGCTTCAGTAAGAAATGTCACCTTTTCCTATAAATTAACCACCCGAGATGATTCGAGTGGTCTGGGTTCTAAGGTCTGCCTTCTTCTTGGGACGAGAACAACGAGAGGCTATGCCTAAAGCCTGTTCTTGTTTGATTTGGATTGTAGGTTCTAGTCTTTCGGGGTTCCCGGACCCTTCCTCGTGTCAGTGGTTGCAATGTTGGCCTGTTGAGGCAGTTTCTCGCAGTGGATGCGACTTTGTGCTATGAGTTGGTAGAGTGTGATCTAGAGGTTGTTTTTCTGATTTAGTGGTGGAGATGGTTCTCCCACTTAGCTTTGAGGATCTTGGGGTTCTGGCAGATCGAGTCGTGGAGGTTTCCCGACTCAGCCATGGTCGTGCATTTATCAGATTGAGTCGTTGAGGGTTCTCCGACATAGCTGTGAGAGTGTTTTGGGCTATTCCTGTTCGAGTCGAGGTCCTTTTTCCGACTGAGTTGTGCTTTGAGCTTGGAGTTACCGATCTTTTTGATCGTGGATCATTGCCTGCATGAGCCACATTTGAGCTTGACAGAGATACTTTACAGAGATACTTGAGATGGGTTACTTTTTACTCGAGCGGGTCGCTCCCCTCGAGTGCCACTCCGGAGTAGGCGAGACCGGGTTGTTGTACCGGCGTGAGATGGAGCTTTTCTATCGCGACTTGTCGTTGCATTTGTCCCTCTGGCTGTGCTGGTGTTGGCAGTCATGGACGTCCTACGTAAGTCCGCTCCTCCGGGACGTAACGGCAGTAGGTTGGCGCAGGCTTGACTGGACCTGATGAGGCAGTCAGTTCAGATTGGGTGATCAGAGATGAGAGTTAGTTGGGGCATCATGTTCTTTCTGTTCCACTCTTTGAGCATCTAGGTAGAGGCATAGTAGCTGTAGAGTTTACTTTTCCCAGCTTTCCTTACAGCACTGCTTTTGTTACTTTATGCCTCTAGTGGACTTAGTGGGCAGACCGTCGGGCTTGTTGGCGGCACCCACTGAGAACTACTTGGGACGTAGTTCTCACACCCGTCGTGGTGTCTTTTCCCACAGGAACTTCTACTTCGGTTCCGGTTGTTCCTGTTGCTGATCCTTCTGACCGAGGCGAGGGAGTCGCGAGCTAGTTCCCTACCCGTCGTTGGAGTGTAGCGGTACCCCTTCAGAGGAGAGCTTTAGTAGATTAGTTATCTCATTTTCTTCCTTTGAGAGACTACTGTAGTGAGGATTGTTATGTATTGAGAGCCTGTACACTGTTGTATTTATTGGAGATACCTCCCTGTTGAGTTCTGAGTTTGTATTTGAGGATACTGTATGATTATCATTTTTGGGAGATGGACATTGTTGTATTATTTCCAGTTGTACAGTGATTGATTTAGTTATACAGCAGATTTTTATTTTTAGCTCTGATATCTGTTTAGCTGTAGTACTTTTCTTGCAGGTAGGACGCTTCGCCTATGCGGGTTTGGCATAGGTGGCGGATCTGTTGGCGAGCCGGGTCGCAGTTTCGACCCCGGGGCGTGACATATGTAGGGCGTCCGTGACTGCCAAAACTTGCCCAGCCAGAGGAACTGCGTCGACAAGTCGCGATAGCAAAGTAACAGGCCCAGCTCCGGAGTGGCACTCGAGGGGCGCGACCCCACCGAGAAAAGTATTCGCGCATCTCTGTCAAGCTCAATGCGGCTCATGCAGGCTATAGTCCAAATCCACGATCAACAAGATCGACAGTAACCAACAATACCAACTCTCACTCACAGGCTGGAAAACCACACAGCCGGGACCCACCTTCGACTCAGACGGCTCCCAAAATAAAACACTGATCTAAACACTGCTACCAGACTCCACTCGGCCCCCAGGCGTGAGTGTAACTGTCACACCCCGAGACCGCCAATTTGGACAGTTCGGGCGCGCCAACAGACCCGCCAATCGGGCATGACCTTTCAAGACCCGAAAGGAACGGTTTATTCCAACAATCACAGTTTAGTATAGCGGAAGAGTAATCAATCAGAGAACTAAACTATGAAATGAAAACTTCTATTCATTCAACAAACAGTTAGATGATGATGAAAGATACCATACTTGAGCGAAAATTTAAACTTGCTTATGTTACAACTCTCTTTAACATACAACTACTATATAAAAATTACAACTTTTTTTTTTCTTTACCAAAATAAAACTTAAATCATTTATAGTTTATATTAATCCTCACATACAAATTTCGCTCAAGAAAAGAAAACTCCAAAATGGTGCTGGCGACTCTAGACTGCTAGATCGCTACTCTGATAGGCCCTTGCCCCTGTCGCGTGCCTCGCTCGACATACCTGGACCTGTGGGGATGTCACCCAAAGGGTGTGAGAACTACAACCAAGTTCCCAGTGGGTTCAACCACCGAGCAAAAATGTCCTGCACCGCTTAGTCTAATGGAAGCAATATAATAGAGAATAAAATACAGTATGGAAAGCTGTAAATTCTAACTAGCATGCTCATCAATTTTACCTTTGCCATGACACGACTCTATGTCGTTGTAGAGTACCATTCTAACCAAACCTCTTACTTGACCAATCACTTACTTTGCTTTTCTTTGTGCTTTAATTAAAGTTGCTAAACCCCCGGAGTATCTTGCCCGACGAGCCCTAGCCCGGCAGACATGCTGCCATAAGACAAGATCTCTAAGGTTGCCTATAACACCCGCAAGTGTTACCCCGTCCAACGGGAAAACGTGTCATACGGGTCACTACCCGGGAGAGGGACACTGCCCTTAACTCCAACAAGAACTACATTTCACCCCTGAAGGTACGCTCGTTTTATTATCTCTTTTCTTTCCTTTCTTTTACCTTGGCTTTTAGCCTTTCTTGCACATTGTGCCCTTTTTCTTTCTTTCTCAATTGAGCCTCTAGCTCCCATTGCCCCTTGGCAATTTCTTTCTCTTTTTATTTAAGCTTTTAGCTTATCTTTTATTTACTCATTTACTTACCCTAGGTCCATGCCTCAAGGTAACCAATGTCCCTTGGACTTAATTCTTTTACTTTCATTCTTTCTCAAGTTGAAGTTAAAGTGAAAGTACATTGACCCAACTCCCTATGACAACTCTAGGGATTTTACTCACTTTGCATTTAACCTCAACCATACTATGTTTCTCTTAGAGACTTGACTCTATGTTAAGCTTAAATTCTATATACACCCTTAGTTGACTCAAGCATAATGCCACTCGTGAAGTCCTAAGGTGAATGCCACTCATAAACCTTAATCTAGGTTTCTCCTGTGTCATAGATCCATCATGCAACGTCAATGTTTCAAACCAACATGTAATATGCCATCAACATAACTATATACAAACCCTAACTCTACTAACATGCTTCTAGTCAAAAAGCAAAAGACAACGGGGAGAGGTCACCCTCCTTCGCTAGAATCCCCCACCTCGATATTTTTCTTGCTTTTCGAAAGAGACAAAATTTTGCTCTTTTAATCTCCAAGGTTTTCCTAAAAGAAAAGGAAAATCGCAAAGCAATCACTTTTATAATTTACCAATTCCATGGATTTTAAAACTAAAAACCCCTTTTTCAACATAAAGGGGAAAGCGTCAATTTGGTCACTTTCATCCAAAAGAGGCTCTTTTGGAATAAATTTGCAAAAATGGGAGGAAATAATCCCATCTTGACTTATTGCCAAAGATGAATTTTTGATCTCTTTGGCCAAAGGCAAAATGCCCAAAAATTGGAGAGAAACTCAATTTGACTAAATCTTTGTCTATCAATGGTCTTGTCCATTGGAGAAAGGAAAAGAAGAAGAAATTTTTCTTTTTACTTCTTTTCTTATTTTCCTCTTTTTTTTTTTTTTTATTTCCTCTTTTTTTTTTGTAAAGGCTTCTGCTTGATCAGCAGCTGAAACTGCTGCTCGGCCGCACCTGCACAGCTGCTGGCTTAGCAGCTGCAGCCTAGTGTAGTGGCTCAATGCAGCTTGTAGTAACCCAGATCCCCGTGTAGATTTTCCCTATGTTTCGGGGTGTGGAACACCTGTTAGTGGTGTGTTGGGGCCACAACACGTCAAAGGGATGTGTTGGATGGACTCGAGAGGGTTTAGGGTCAAGCCTGTCTTTCGGCTGCTTTTGCCGAATTTTAGAAGTGGTTTCAGGCTGATTGGAGACGGCTATTACCTCGTATTTTTCTGAGTCCGGACGCCCAAAATCGGACACCTGGAAGTTTTCTGTGCAAAATGGTGCACGGGGGGAGCCGTGGACCGGCAGGTGACACATGGCGGCCTGGGATTGGCCGGCGCACGGTGTCTGGTCCACGGGGGAGAGCGCTGGTACACGGTGGGCCGGCGGGGACACGTGGCGGCCGCCCATTGGCGGGTCCGTGCTGCGCGGTCCACGGAGCCGCGCGGCTGGCGCATGGACCGGGGCGCGCCACGTGGCGGCCACGGATTGGGCGGCTCATGTGCGCGCGGTGTAGGTTAATGGATCCCAAGGATCTAAATAGGTTCTATCAAATACCTAGAGGGGGGGGGGGGGGGGGGGGTGGGGGGGTGAATAGGTGTAATAAACAAACATACCAATCTCATGTGCAATTTAAAATAAATGCGGAAAGTAAAACAACACACCGAGATTTACGTGGAAAAACTCCAATCTAGGAGTAAAAAACCACGGGACCAACACGCAATAACAATCCACTAAGAATAGAAGAATAACAAGGTGATTACCGACTCCGCGGACTCCAACCCCTCCTTCAACTTCTTCGGATCTTGCGCTCACCGACTGCACATCCACTGCACACGTTCGAATCCACGAACGCCACTCGAATCCACGAGCAACACGTTTCGAATCCACGAAACGCCTTCAACACATCGAATCCACGATGCCGATTTTGGGAAATCGTATTTTTCTTGGTGATGATAATCCGCCGAATACTTAGCTCAAGGATAGATCAGAAAACACCATCTAAGTATTCATCAATTTGATTCTACAAGAATTAGGAGTTTGGAAACCCTAGAATCAAATTGATCAATATAGACGAAGAAACATGAATTAATCGTGTTTTCCTTTTTTCTCTATATGTGGATTTATCTTTAAAACCTTAACACTAAAAGATGAAAGTTAGGGTTTATTTATAGGTTAGAAACCTTTGAAAAGAGATAAGAATCAAAAACTACCTTATCTGGAATTTTCGGGCTCGACGGTCCGGACTGGAATAAGTCTGATCCGGACTGTCGTCATTAAACAGAGCTTTTCCAGAAAAAACACATTCGGGGTCCGGACTGGATTTCTCTGATCCGGACTGTTCATTGAGCGATTTCTGCAGAATCAAGGTTCGGGTCCGGACTGACAGGGGATGGTCCGGACTGAAATTTCGCATGAACTAAACTATATTCGGGGTTCGGACTGGAATGGTCTGATCCGGATCCTGAATATCCAACATGTCCAGTTTTTTATTTTATGCAATTAAAAAAATCTTCCAAGTGTTTCTAAACTACAAGAATGTATTCGGATCACCAAAATTATTTAGTTAAACGTATCTGATCCTTTTGAATTCATTCTTCTTGAGATTGATGCATATGATCCACAATTCTTCAACTTCAATCTTCAAGACTCAAAACACTGAGTGTTTAACTTGAGCTCTTGTTGAATCTTTCTCTGAGTCCTTCGATTGCTGATTGACAATTTGATCACTTTAAGACTCCAACTCAACTCACGAAATATGCCAATACAAAAGCCGTAACACGCGTTGTAACGCGGGGGCGCTCGCCGCTGCCGTACGTGCGTGGGCGCGGCGGGCGGCGGCGGTGCGACCGGGCCGGCGTGTCGGGCGGGCGGCGCACGTTGCGCCACGTAGCGCCGCGCCATTGGCGGGCTCCACCCACACGCCCTTGCCACGCAGCGGCGCCCGTTCGCACCGGGCCGCTGTCCCCTGTTCGGGGACACGCGTCGCGCCCGGGCGAGTCCGGGCACTGCGCGTGCGGGCCGGATTGGGCCCGGATTCGGGGCCCGAATGATTCGGGCGCCCGGAATCCGGGAGGGCCATGTGCCTGGTTTGGCCTATAAATACCTCCTCCTCTCTCTCTTCTCGTCCTTTTTTCGAGTTCTAGAGAGGGAATGAGAAGGAGAGTTCTATACCAAAAATTGTTCCCCTTGATGTTCTTGATCTCGTGTGGAGTTTCCAGAATTTTTGGAGGCTCGGCAACGGCGATCTCGATTTTACAGTGCGCCTCGACTTTCCCCCACTTTCGGCCTGTTTCCGTTGCAGTTCAGTCGGAAAATTGCTGGGCGCAAACCAGGAGGAATTTTTGAGCGTATTTCTACGGCAACGCATTTCTAAGAGGTAAGGCTTCATTTTTTGTGTTGGACTACTTTGCTCTATTTTGCACTTTTGGCATGGTTCCCGAGGCACCTTTGACCCCCCTTTTGTGTGTGTGTTTTCTGGACAGCACCAGCTTGTTTGATTTATATCTTGGCGACGAGCATCGGATCAAGGCGTATAAGTACACGTTTTCAATCTCACTCGTCACGAGGAACGCAACCGTAATTTTTCTGGATTTTTTGGAGCACTGTACAGAGGTGAAATTCCCTATTTTTTCGTGCTATTGGGAAAAATAGCAAATGCTGTATTTTTGGGTTGTATGTTTACACCGGGTGCGTTGTTCTGTACAGTTTGTGCACTGTTTTCGGCGGGTTGCGGAGTTAGAGGACTGTGGACAGCGAGGAGGCTTTTGGGTGCGGATTGTGCATTTCGAGGTGGGTGGTTGTTGCTTACCTCACTTTTGACTAACTCACTAGGAGTATTAGAGATCCCCTATTTTAAAAGTGTTAATCGATATTCTAATTGAGAATTGCATGTGTAGACCCCACAAATTATGTGACAGCTCACCTATGTTAAATTTGGGACAAATGTTATATCATAATCTCGCATGCAAAATGACTTATCATGTTGGAACATTAAAATCATCATTTTTAAAATAAATATCAGACACTTTTCTACAGTTTTAAAAGAGGACATTTGCATGCCTGTATGGATATTTAGTTAGGCCACTATCTATTGCTACACTATCATATTGGGACTTGACTTAGGAGAAAATCATGTTTCGTTATTATCCTTTTTATTCAGATGCATGTTGCTCGGTTTGAGCAGGGTTGGAGATAGTGTAGTTGAGGCCATTGAGTCTGGAACAGGTTAGACTTGATAATGGTTTGTGGGGCATTGTGGTAACCGCGGATATTAGGCGGTGACCAGATGTGGGCTATTTTATCAGATTTGGGCTTATGGGGTATGCGGCGACCGCGGACAGTGGGCGGTTGACCGGATGTTTATTATTGCACCAGATTGGGGATCAGAGTTTCATTAGTGGACGGAGTTTCCCACTTTGATCATAGTCTTGATCCAGTCCTGCTATATTGAGATATGTGTGACAGAGTTACTTTACTCGTGTGCGTCGCTCCCCTCGAGTGCCACTCCGGAGTAGGCTTTAGACCGTGACGGGTGCCGGTCAGTTGATTATATTGGGATTTCGAGCCTTGTGTGCTGGTCCCCTACTGAGTTCTTGAGTTTGACAGCAGAGCAGGCAGTACCAGTTTTACTGGCGGCTAGATTGGGTTTATTTGGATAGATACTGTTTTCTGATGCATTCATACAGTCATTTCTTTCGGTATTGCATTTAGAGGCATAGTAGTGGTAGTTCTCCTTTTTATCAGTAGCCTTTATAGCTTACTACTATTCTTTCCTTTTTGCCTCTAGTAGTCCTAGTGGGTCCGTCAGTGTGTGAGGCTTTACCCACTAGGGGGATGCTACTGGTTTATCTAGTAGTTCTCACCCCCATAGTTGTTTTCTGTCTCTTCCCCTTTGTTTTTGCAGAGTTATCTGCAGGAGCTGCTGGGCCATCAGCGACAGATCGAGGTAAGAGGATAGCGGACTAGCTAGATCGTCTGCCCCGACCGTGAGAGTAGCTGGACTTTTATTGTACCCCTTTTGTATCTCAGGCTGTAGTATTGTACTTTTGGGTCTGGCTTTAGACAGCTGGTTGTATTTACTTCAGTGAGCTGGGAGTTTATTGTATTATTACAGTTTGTATCTTATTTCCAGTCTGAGATTTTTATGTAGTTCTTTTTAGTTCAGCTCTGTATTATGCTCTTTGTTGTATATCTTATATCTGAGCAGGTTACCAGCGCTTCGTGTACGCGGGAAATTCCGTGTGCACGGCGGATCTGTAGACGGGCCCGGGTTCTGGTTTACACCCGGGCGTGATAGATTAAGTTGGTATCAGAGCTTAGAGATAGGTCAGTTGGGACTTAGGAAACTCTAGGCTTTTGGCAGACCCTAGGATGATAGGGCGCGAGAGACGTGATATTTTGCGAAAGTCGTTGATTTATTTGTTTGACTCTTCTAGTGAGTGAAGAGGGATCGACATATCCTAATTCTGGTGAGCAATTATATTGGCTACAGATAACATAAAGTCACGAAATAGGGGATGTCTTTGACTTTCGCTAGATTGGGTATGTGGGGTTATGTTACTGATTTGCGGTTTCTTGTGTCAGACGCCTCCCCGACGTCGGATCCCTACCCGGGGTACCCCTACACCCCCTGAGGAGCCGGAGCAGGCCGGATCTTCAGAGATGAGCGAGCTGAGGGCCATGGTGGCCCAATTGGCGGAGAGTCACCGCCGACAGGAGCAGAGGATTGAGCAGTTACTCACCCAGAGAGAGGCGCCTCCCACTACTGCCTTTGAGGTCCCTACACCACCAGCTATACCACATGCGCCTACTGAGCCATCGTCGAGCAGCGGGGCACAGGGAGCGATTCGGCCGTTGACCCCAGCGGAGGAGCAGAGATCGCTGACAAGCTCACCCACCCATTTGTCAGCGAGGATCGCTTAGATTCTCGGGGCGGAACACTCAGCCATGGGAGATTGGAGCTTGTCTAGCGGCAATGGAGAAGTTATTTAGGGACTTCTTCATTGATCAGAGGTATCGAGTACACATGGCAGTGCATTGTCTGGATGGAGACGCGGACGCCTGGTGGCGTCGGGTGGAGCCCTTGGAGTTCCAGATCACTCGACAGTTACCTTGGTTGGAGATGATCTCAAAAATCTGCAGCAAGGCCTTCAGTACAGGCTTACTTTCATGAGTTTACGCAGTTGCTTAACTGCGTGCCTTTCGTCGCCCGAGATGGACCTCACCAGGTGGAGCTATTTAAGACGGGTCTCCGCCCGAGATTTACACTCTAGTGCATGCCCAGCGGCTACAGACTCTCGAGGAGGCTGCGGAGCACGCCCAGTAGGTTGAGAGAGGAGACCATGTAGTCGCCAGACGTGGCGGTATGTCGCTCAGAGCTCTGACAGGAAGCGACCAGTACCGGATGATGGGGTACAGGCCAGTTATTGGAGGCCGCCACGACCGCCGCGGCCTCAGTTTTTCGGCCGTGGGCGTTCGGAGCGGCGAGGGCCTGGTGGATCCCAGAGGCCACCAGCAGCAGCAGAGGTCGCAGCCGAGACAGCAGAGGTCTCAGCAGCAGTCTCGGAGGTCGCAACAGCATCACGGCAGTTCCAGCCGTCAGAGAGATGCATCTTTTGTGGAGGACCTCATCAGCCGGCACCTGCGATCAGCGGTGGGGTCGTTGTTATGGGTGTGGACAGCCCGCACATTCGAGCTTCGTGCCCCTTCTCGACCTCAGCCGCCCCTTCTTCGGCATCTGCCCCTTCTTCATCTGCAGCGGTCGGCGGCTCAGCGATCCTATGCTCCAGCGAGCAGGCCATCTTCTTCCCATCCACTGACTATCAGCCTCCAGCTCAGAGCGGGCGAGTGTATGCCGCCCAGGTGGAGGACTCTTCGGCAGCAGATCATGTGGTGGCAGGTATCACCTAACTTTCTGGCATTAGGACTCGTACTTTATTTGATACCGAAGCATCGCATTCTTTTATAGTAGATCATTTGCATCATTACATGGGTTAGAGGTAGGACTTTTACCATGTGTCACGCCCCGGGTAATTATATAGCGAAAAGTAGAACACATTTTTTTTTTGAGCTCCCGCGGAACGCGTACCCAGACTCGCAACATACGTTGTCTCTCTCTGCCAACTCACATAGTCCAACATGCGTATGTACGGCGTAGCGCATTACGACATACCTCAACCACAATTCGCAAATAGTAGAAAGTGACAAAAGTTTGATAGTTAAACAGTAGTTTTATGCAGTAAAATTAAAAGATAAACCAAGGGTTTTAAAGATGATGCCTTGGCGACACCGGTTTTTAAATACTTTTCGCAGTCCCTTGATATCATCAAAACCATAGATCAAAACATAGTATTGATCCTGTCATACAAAAATCAACACCAGTACTACTATCTCAACATCCACAACGTCCACAATAACCAAACATATGCGAATAAAAAGAAAAGATATCACCAGCCAGAATAGTGCTAAAAACCTCCTAGTCG
>JAQNDB010000434.1:0-85867 GCA_029204045.2 Tillandsia leiboldiana | reverse complement strand
TGAATGATGACAGGCATATTTGTTGTACAACCATATGAGCGAGAGGTAAGCAAGGAATGGCCTAGATTATGTGGTTCTTGTACATGTTTATCATTAGCCTACTTGTGTGAGATTAGTACAGCACATAGTAGGGACTTTTTAGCATGCTTTGCTATTGCATGTTTCACCCACTTTTATCGTTTCTGAGGACAAAAGACTGTTTGGTTGGCTTGTAGTTAGGCCATATCTTTTACTGCTGCAATACTTATTGGAACTTGACTTAGGAGATAAACCATGCTTTCCTTTCTCCTTCTTGGTAGTCAGGGTGGTCAGTGTTTCTGGGTTTCGCAGGGGTCTGGGTAGTGTAGTGGGACTTTGTGTCTGGGACAGGTTGGATTAGTTTGGGGCTTTGCGGCAACCGCGGATATTGGGCGGTTGACCGGATGCTTATCTATGCACTAGATTGGGTATCAGTTTTCTCTAGTGGATGGAGTTTCCCACTTATCGTTTTGTTGCATCCGATTGAGGTGCGGTCTTTTCTTAGTGGTTGAGTTTTCCCCCTTTCATCAGATTTATGATCAAAGTCCTGCTATACAGAGATACTTGTACTGAGATAAGTTACTCGTGCGGGTCGCGCCCACTCGAGCGTCACGGCGGAGTAGCTTTTCGGGGACCCAGCCTTGTGTGGCGTCTGATACTTATTTTGGGATGCGAGTGGAGTCTAGTAGGTTATTACAGATATTTGCTGTTCTGTTTCACTCGTGTAAGGGGGACGAGCAGGGAGTAGTAGCCTGTGTTTAGAACCAGTGCTAGTGTGTTGGATCCATTTGGGGATTGTGGTCCGAGGTCCTTGGAGTTGTTGACCGTTGTGCGAGAGGCTGGTGATCTTGAGTTTATCCGTTCGGAGAGAGAGCGTGGATTTTGACTATAGCCTGCATGATCCACTACTCGATAGCGCGTAGTCCGTTTGGACGCCCTACGTAATTCTTGCCCGTCACGCGGAGGTGGTTGTAGGTGGGCGCAGGTTTGGCTGGACCAGATGTGGCAGTCAGCTCTATTGGGTCGATTGTGCACTTCATGTGCTAGTGGTTGCATACCATTATTTGGTTCTCCCCTTTTGAGCATTTAGATAGAGGCAGGGTAGCTGTGGGAGTCTCCAGCTTTCGTATTTCAGTCCTTACGGCTTTGGTTATTTTACGTATATTGAGGACTTAGTGGGCAGACCGTCAGGTCTGGCGGTGGTACCCACTGAGAACTCCCTTTTGGTGTAGTTCTCACACCCTTTGGGGGTCTCCCCCTCCTTTTTCCTTCCTCTCCCTTGTTTTGCAGAGTCTTAGCGGGGTGTTGCGGATTCTGCGGTGGTTTGTTCGAGGCGAGGGAGTCGCGTGCTAGATCCCTACCCGTCGTTGGAGAGTAGCGGTACCCTTCAGAGGAGATCTTCAGTAGATTAGTTGTTTTATTTTTCCTCTTTTGAGAGACTGATGTAGTGAGGATATATTGTGTATTGAGAGACTGTACACTGATGTATTTATTAGAGTTACCTCCGGTTGGGTTCAGAGCTTGTATTTGAGGATATTGTATTATTTCCAGTTGTACAGTGATTGATTTAGTTATACAGCAAATTTTTATTTATAGCTCTGATATCTGTTAGCTATAGTACTTTTCTTGCAAGTAGGACGCTTCGCTATGCGGGTTTGGCATAGGTGGCGGATCTGTTGGTGAGCCCGGGTCGAAGTTCCGACCCGGGGCGTGACAGATTAGAGTGGTATCAGAGCCTAGGTTGTAGGTCATGGTGGACTTAGAAACCCTAGGCTTATGGTTTGACCCTTGGTTGACTTCGTGAGAGTCGTGACTTTTAGCGAGAGTCCTGATTGAGTTTTATACCTCTCCCAAGGGACGGGAGGAGTGATTGCATGTTTATTCTCCTAAGTGATTATGTTGGCTGCAGACAACATAATGCTGTGGAACGGGTGACATGCTTTAGACTTTCGCTGGATTGGGTCAAGTGCTTTTGTGTGCTGTTTTGTGGTTTCGTCGTGGCGAGCTGTGTCTCCCCGACGCTGGGTTTTGACCCGTGTGCATCCTGTCATGGCAGTTGAGCTTGAGCGGTTGGTTTTGGGCCGGATACCCGGATTGAGGTCAGAGAACTCCGGACTCAGATGACAGGATTGTCAGAGGCTTATCAGCGGCGGAGTGAGCAGCTGGTCTTTGTGACACAGTTGTTGGAGCATTGGGTAACCCCTCTGTGCCAACGTTTAGTGCCGAGGCACCGAGGCAGGGTGGATAGCTGACAGCAGAGGAGCTGTGGGACATGATCGATCTATTGAGCCAGATTTGGCAGATGAACCACCCCGACTCGTAAGATTGAGATTGGAGCCTTTGGAGGCAGAGTCGTGGTTGGTGATAATGGAGTGATCAATTGAGAGCCTCCCTATGCTAGAGAGTTTTTGCAGTTGTTGAACTACGCGCTCCAGATTTCGAGGGACGAGGCGAACAGGATATGTGTGACTGGGAGTGGATTGCGCCAGGATACCTTTCAGTTTAGTAGTACCTCAGTTACGGATTATTGACGCCTCGATGGTGTAGGCGTTGTGTATGGAGCGTTGCGCCGCAGTTCCTTTGGATAGGGATCTGCCGCCAGAGGTGAGTTCTGGACTTAGACGCTTAGCGCCGGGTGATGGAGGACAGATCGGCGGCAGGGGCATTTCTGATTCTTTTTTTTTGTCCTGGATAACGAGTTCCCGAGATATCAGAGGTCGGGTGGACCCCGATGGCAGCATCAGTATTCATATCAGAGTGGCTCAGCGGTAGCGTGGATTGGATATCTGCGAAGGACCTCATTCGTCACCTCAATGTGATCAGAGACAGAGGTCGTGCTTCCTTGTGGATAGTCCTGATTTTCAGGCAGATTGAGCGACAACCACTTGCTTTGAGCGGATGAATCTGTGCCGCCCGGTTGGAGGGCGCCACGGTAGTGGATCGAGTGTCGCAGGTGGGATTTCACCACAGCAGTCGGAGTTAGAGCATGTCGCATTCCTGCATGGACTAAAGACAGATTTGTTACCACGTGCACTAGAGGTACAGGTTTCTGTTGGTGTTGTGCATGTGGAGGAGGCTTTTGGGATCATGTCCAGTGCAGCTGAGACTGCGAGTTACCGGCAGACTTATTGTAATTGTGGTCGTTCGGTGTCTCGACCCTGTGCTTGAGATTGATTGGCACAATGCCACAGAATGTTTGACTGCGGCGAGAGAGGACTTTGATCTTCGGCAAGGCGGACAAGAGGAGGCTTGCTTGTTGAGATTGTTAGAGCACACAGGTTTTAGCGACAGTGTGAGAGGTGCTTACGGCGGCACCAGGACTCAGGAATATCCTTGTTGCTCATGAGACCCCGGGTGCGATTTCACCTGAGCTGTTGATAATGCCGCCGGTTAGGGAGATAGAGATTGCGTTGGACGTGGTTCGGGGAACCGCGCCACCCTCGACAGCACCTCATTGGATATCGCCTGTAGAGCTGAGAGAGCTGATGGCGCAGTTGCAGGATCTGATGGATCGAGGGGTCTGTTTGACCTAGTGCCACGCCGTTGGTATACGGCAGTAATGCCACGCCGTTGGTATACGGTGGTGATCCCACGTCGTTGATACACGACTGTGAGGGTCCTTTTTTTGGTTCGGGTGTAGACAGGTCCGGTGCTATCTAGGACCTTTGATGGAGCTATACTCCGGCAGTTATTGTATAATGCGAGTACCTACTCGGAATCAGACAGGCGAGGACTTCGCTAGATGGCGTTCGGGACACGGTAAGGGCATTATGAGAGCATGGTGAGGCCAAATGGAATGACTAATGCCCTGTGACTTCAAGATCTGAGGAATTGTATGTCCCAGTTGTACTTGGACGGACTGGGAGTGGTGTTTCCCGAGGATATTTTGATTCACTCCCGGAGCGACTTAGAACACAAGGAGCACTTGTGGATGTGCTACCATGCCTGTGTGGATGAGGCTGTATGCCAAGCTATTGAGGTACGAGTTTTAGCTCCAAGTGGATGCCTACTTGGGTCGCCTTATTATAGCCATTGGAGTGGCGGTGGAATCCGACCAAATGGATGTTATTCGAGTTTGGCTGAAACCAACATTTATCCTTGAGGTGAGGAGCTTCTTAGACTTGGCAGTGCCGGGAGAGCATGGCCAATGGATAATGAGACTGATGCCAGCGCCAATGCTAGTGTTTCCAGTGTTGGGAGATGGTTGGTGTGTTTTAGTGATGCCTCCCATTGTGGCTGTAGAATTACCGTGGGATGATCTTCGGTCCACACTTCATTAGTCCGACCCTGTGAGTGTTGTGGTAGGACGAACCGCTGTATTGTAGGCAGCTTGGATCCCATAGATGAGCCTTTCAGTACGCCTATTATTTCCGGCTTTGATTGATATACCTAGGCGTAGGCCATGCCTGCTTGGCTATCAGTCCTGATTACTCAGCATTTCTGTTCTGTACTATATGGTAGATAAGATTTCAGCTTTAGTTTACAGTTTCTACCATGCGGCATCAGTGGAGCCTACAGCTTTCAGCATTTTGTGTGGGATTTACGCGGATTGTCATTGATGGTTCGGACTTTTGACCGCGAGTTTGGGCATCAGCATTATGATCGCCGTTCGAGCTAGTTTTCAGTCCCGTTCACGACGGTTTGGTCCCCGTCAGGGTGTCCTTTATTAGTTGAGAGATCGACTTCGACCCGTGGGTCCGTTGGGGTTATGTTGGCATGTTGGGTGACCAACTGTGGTATGAGATTGTGTCTCTTGAGGATCCCTTTTGAGGGTAGCCCGTGGTTGAGTAGCCCACTCGGGTGATTTTGGATCAAAAAGTAACCGAGTGAAGACCCCAGCTTATTGGATGAATATGTGGGTACGCTTCGGGTCGCCTCGTTGAGATTGGCACCAGGATGTGGATCGGTGCATGTTGTACTGGTGATTATTTTGTCTCCCCCAGCTTTTGATGGAGCCACTGTATTGTTTCACGTCTCGGCTCAGGAGTGTTTTGCTTTTGGATCCCTCGCCCGTGATTAACTCGCACCATTTGAGCGCTAAGAGTGTTTGGAGTACGAGGGACGCCCGTTGCGAATTCTGGCTCGAGAGATGAGGGAATTACACAATCGGGCCATGCCGTACTGGGTATTGTTGTTTTGAGAAGTGATCACGGGGAGTGAGTGGTGTTTGGGGAGCTGGAGGCGTTATTGATGGACACCTACCCGTGGTATTTGTGACTCACGGTGGATTTGAGCTAGTTTCGAGGACGAAACTTTCTTTTAGTAGGGGAGGATGTGAAGACCCGGAATTCCCACTTATGGAGCACTGTTCCATCTACAGCTTCTGGAGGCCTATGTGGCGCGTCGGCGGGGTTTGTGCACAATTTGGATACAACTAGGGGACTTCGGGCTTAAATGGATCACGTGGGTGATCAGATGGCCCCGTCGAATGCTTAGAAGCGGTTTTGCACGCATTGGATATAAAATTGGACTCAGTGCGAGGCTTGGACCAAGGAACACCTTTCCGGATGCCTCCGACAATTTTTAGAGTTGGAATTTGGCAAAATGGACTTCGGATTTGGATTTAGCGCGCAAAAACGATGAAAATGGACTATTCACTTGTATTTTTCGGAGTCCGGATGATTCGACACATTTTTCGAGGCAAGGGTATTGTTCCGGCACCGGCGGCGGCGTGCGACGGCGGGCAGCGGCGGAGCGCGGCGGGGCAGGCGCGGGCAGGTGCGCGGTCCACCGCGGAGGCGTGCACCGGGCGCGGGCCACGTGGCGGTTCCCGGTTGGGCCGGCGCAGCGGGCGCGGTCCACGAGAAATGCGGGTGTACGGTGGACCGGTGGGGGACACGTGGCGCCCACCGGTTGGCCGGTCCACGTGCACTCGGTCCACGGAGCAGGTACTGTGGTGACCCGGATCTTTGCAGGGCTTCTACAGTGTGACCAGCAGCTTCTGGAAGCCTACGTGGCATGTCGGCGGTGTTCGCGCGCCAGTTTGGACACAAGAGATGGACTCGGAGCTTAAAATGGATCTCGTAGGTAATCGGGGGACCCCATCGGATGTTTAGAACAGTTTACACGAGGAGTGGATATCAAATTTAGGCTCGGCGCGGAATTCGGATTAAAAATACCTTTCCGGGAGCCTCGGCAAATTATAGGATTGGAATTTGGCAAAATGGACGCCGGATTTGGAATCAGCGCGCGAAAACGGTCAAGATGGGCTATTTACTTGTATTTTTCGGAGCTTGCTACAGTAATTTTACTGTTCATCGCCGGAACAGTGTTTCCGGCGATCGCCGGCGGCGGGCAGCGGCGGAAGGCGGCGGAAGGCGCTCGGGCAGGCGGCGCGCGGCCGCGGGCAGGCCCACAGGGGCGCGGGCAGGCGCGCGGGGGCGCGGTCAGGTGCGCGGTCCACGCGGCCGTCGTGCACCCGAGGAAGGGACACGTGGCAGGTTCTCACTGGTCGGTGTTGTGGTCTGGGTTCACGGAGCAGGCCGGTGGTGCACGGTAGACCGGGTGGACACGTGGCGTGAGGTAGTTGGTCCGGTGTTGTGCTCCCGGTCCACGCAATCGGTGGAGTTGTTGACCGGGGCAGGTGGCCGTACGGCGGGGCAGGTGGCCGTACGGGCCCGGGTCAGCCGCGACGTGCGCGGTCCACGGCGCGACGTGCGCGGTGCACGGGTTGCCGGGCCACGTGTCGCGTCGCCATTTGCGGGCGCAGGTGCACCGGGTGCAGTGGGGCCCGGGGGAGTAGTGGACTGGGCTGTGTGGTGGACCGGGCCGCACTGTGCGCGCCCGAAACTTGGCGGGCCGGGCCGCACTGTGCGCGCCCGAATTCGGGCGGACCGGACCGGGCGCCCGGAAGATGGGACAGGATGGGGATTTTCCCAATTGTTTTCTTCAGCCTATAAATAGGCAGCCCGAGCCCTCTTTTCTGCTCTTTTTCTCTCAGCCCTTGCAAGATCTCCCCGAGCTCCCTTCTTGGAAGATTTTCATCTTCAAGTCCTTGATCTTCCTGCAGAGTTTTGGGATTTTTGGGAGCACGCATCCCGAGGTTCCCCATTTTACGGTGCGGCGCGATGTGCTTTCTAGTGTTCTTCTTCGGCGCAGCGACAGTGTTTTAGCTCCCCTGGGCTACCCCGAGATCATTTTGCTGTGATTCTTGCGCCGGCAGACTCCTAAGAGGTAGGACTTCATCTTTCGTTTTGGTTGCACTTTCCCATTCGAGTTTTGGCACGGATCCCGAGGCAAACTGTAACCCCATTTTCTGTGTGGACTTCCTTGACAGCATCGGGGTATTTTGGCCATATCTTTGCGCACGAGCGTCAGCCGAAAACGAGCTTATACAACTTTTTCATCTACTGATCGCAAGGAACGCGCTCGTATTTTTCTTGGATTTTTCTGAGATTTCATCAGAGGTGAAAATTACTGTTTTCTCAGTGAACAGTGTACAGTTTTAACACAGATTTTTGTATGAGTGTACCCCCTTGCCGAATTTTTATCTTGACTTACCGAACTCCGATTTGGGCGTGCAAGGTACCGTTTCGAAGCTATCGACGCAAGGATTGCTGTGATATTTTTATTGGAATTTTCTGGGCACTATCTGCAGGTGATAATTTAACAGTTCAGAATTCGAGTATGTGTTTTAAGTGCTATAATTGGGAGCCTAGTGTAATTAGTGGACTTTGTATTGTGCCAGGAGAGTTACGGGTGTGCTGAACTTATTGGAGCAAGGGATTAGAGTTATTTGGTGTTTTCAGCTGTTGGGCTTTGGACAGTCAGCTTTTCAGGTGGGTGCCTTATTCCCGGAACCGGTGGACGGTTCTCTAAATTTTCATATGTTAGCATTGCATGCAGGTGAATGGTACAATAACTGGGATTGATCGGTAAGTTTAACAATGAGGATTTTATGGAAATTGCAAGTGAATTATTCACAGTATGACAATGGTATTAATCAAATAGTCATGTTGATGATTAGTGGAAGCTTATCTAAGGCAAGGATACCCTATATGATTAATTATCATGCCATATTAGCACATAACCTTTTATGAGGATGGTTTATGCATTGGGATAGGATTATGTAGTTATGTGCAGGTTCTACTCTGAGGAGCCATTATGGATTGAGAATTATGGACAGGTATGGTCATTGATAATTTTGGCATGAGGTTTATTTTCTTTATTCTTCTTGAGGACAAATGCATGCTTGTATGGACATATGTGTATGGACATATAGTTAGGCCATCTTTTACTGCTGCACTACATATTGGAATTTGACTTAGGAGAAACCATGATTGCTTTCTTTCTCCTTTTTATTTAGACTTTTGAGTCATGTTGCTCGGGTTCGAGCAGAGGTTTGGGATAGTGTAGCTGGGACCTTCAGGGTGTCAGAGACAGGGTGTGCTTGATTGTGGTTGTGGGTTATTGCGGCAACCGCGGACAGTAGGCGGTTGACCGGATCTTGATTAATTTACCCAATTGTGGTTGTGGGTTATTGCGGCAACCGCGGACAGTAGGCGGTTGACCGGATCTTGATTAATTTACCCAATTGTGGGTTGTGGGTTATTGCGGTGACCGCGGACTTTGGGCGGTTGACCGGATGTTGACTATTGCATCAGATTGGGTATCAGATTTGTTCTAGTGGATGGTGTTTTCCACTTTTTGAGTACTATTGCATCAGATCGGGGTTTTGTTAGTGGACGGAGTTTCCCACTTTGATCATAGTCTTGATCCAGTCCTGCTATTATGAGACAGTGGTTACAGAGATACTCGATACAGTGATGCTTGATACAGTGATACTTTACTCGTGTGGGTCGCTCCCCTCGAGTGCCACTCCGGAGTAGGCTTTCCACGGTGTGAGCGCCGGGCACCAGGCAGGGTTCTTGAGTTCGACAGCAGAGCAGGCAGTACCAGTGATTACTGGTCTATCGATTGGGTTTATTCAGGCAGATACTTTTTGTTACACTCGTGCCTGGGGGACCGAGTGGAGTCTAGTAGCTGTGTTTAGACCAGTGCTAGTATTGTTGGGAACCGTTCGGGGTTTGACGGTGGTCCCGTGGTCGTTGTGAGTTCTTTGACCATTGTGTGAGAGGTTGAGCATCTTGAGTCTATCCGTTCTGAGAGAGAGAGCATGGATTTGACTATAGCCTGCATGAGCCACTACTCAATAGCGAGTTAGTCCGTTTGGACGCCCTACGTAATTCCTGCCCGTCAGCGGGAGGTGGTTGTAGGTGGGCGCAGGTTTGACTGGACCCGATGTGGCAGTCAGCTCGATTGGGTCGATTGAGCACCTCGTGTGCGAGTGTTGCATATCTTCATCAGAGTTTCCCCATTTGAGCATTTGGATAGAGGCATGGTAGCTGTAGAGTGTTTCCAGCTTCTTCTTTCAGTTTTACTGCATCGGTTATCTTTTGCCTCTAGTAGTCTTGGTGGGCAGATCGTCGGGCCTAGTGGCGATACCCACTGAGAACTCCCTTATTGCGTAGTTCTCACGCCCGTTGGGGGTTTTCCCCCTTTTGTCCTTTCTCCTCTTTGTTTTGCAGAGTCTTGGCGGGTGTTGCCGTTCTGTGGTTGCTGTGCGTGGTGAGGGAGTAGCGAGCTAGATCCAGACCCATCTTTGG
The DNA here is from genome assembly GCA_029204045.2 of Tillandsia leiboldiana. Taxonomy (NCBI): domain Eukaryota; kingdom Viridiplantae; phylum Streptophyta; class Magnoliopsida; order Poales; family Bromeliaceae; genus Tillandsia; species Tillandsia leiboldiana. The sequence goes on along the minus strand of JAQNDB010000434.1, from coordinate 76,244 downwards.
AGAGTAGCGGTACCCCTTTGGAGGAGATCTTCAGTATAGTCGGTAGATTGGTATTTATTTCCTCTTTTGAGAGACTGATGTAGTGAGGATATGAATGGTATTGAGAGCTTGTACACTGATGTTTTATTTGAGACTATCTCCCTGTTGAGCTATGAGTTTTGTACTCGAGGTTAATTGTATGATTATCATTTTGGGAGATGGACCTTGTTGTTTTATCTTCAGTTGTACAGTGGTTGATTTATTCTACAAGCAGTTTTTATCTTTAGCTCTGATATCTGTTAGCTGTAGTTCTTTTTGCAGGTAGGACGCTTCGCCTATGCGGGTTTGGCATAGGTGGCGGATCTGTTGGCGAGCCCGGGTCGCAGTTTCGACCCCGGGGCGTGACAGATTAGGTGGTATCAGAGCCTAGGTTGTAGGTCATGGTGGACTTAGAAACCCTAGGCTTGTGGTTGGACCCTAGGATGACTTCGTGAGAGTCGTGATTGTAGCGAGAGTCCTGATTGAGTTTGCACCTCTCCCGAGGGACGGGATGAGTGATTGGCATGTTTATTCTCCTAAGTAGTTATGTTGGCTGCAGACAACATAACGCTATGGAATGGGTGACATGCTCTAGACTTTCGCTGGATTGGGTTCGAGCGTTGTTGTGTGCTGATTTGTGGTTTCGTCGTGGCGAGCGGTGTCTCCCCGACGCTGGGGTTTGGGACCTTGTGCATCCTGTCATGGCAGTTGAGCTTGAGCGGTTGGTTTTGGGCCGGATACCCGGATTGAGGTCAGAGAACTCCGAACCCAGATGACAGGATTGTCAGAGGACATATCAGCGGCAGATGTGAGCAGCTAGTTTGGTGACGCAGTTGTCAGAGCAGTGGGCAGCCCGACTGTACTTTCTTCTGAGACCACCAGGATGTAGTACCCTCAGCGGCAGGGATTTTTGTAGTGCCAATAGAGCGAGTGGCCCCCTCCGTGCCAATGTTTAGTGCCAAGGCACTGAGGTAGGGTGGATGGTTGACAGCAGAGGAGCTGTGGGGCATGTTTGATTTAGTGAGCCAGATTTGGCAGATGAACCACCCCGACTCGTAAGATTGAGCTTGGAGCCTTTGGAGGCAGAGTCGTGGTTGGGGGTGATGGAGTGATCAATTGAGAGCCTCCCTGTGCTAGAGAGTTTATGCAGTTGTTGAACTGGTGCTCCAGGTTTCGAGGGACGAGGCACATAGGAATAGTGAGATTGGGAGTGGATTGCACCAGGATACTCTTTAGTTTCTTTTCGGTCCCTCATGTTCGGGTTTTGGACTGTGGATGCCTCGTCGGAGTAGGCATTGTGTTTGGAGCTGGACACTGCAGTTCCTTGGATGGGGATCTAGCCGCTAGAGGCGAGTTCTGGAGGGAGGCGCTTGGCGCTAGGTGATGGAGGACAGATCGGCAGGCAGAGGCATTTTCGTTTTGCTTTCCTGGGTGGTGGATATCCTTGTGGATGGTTAATGCAAAGCTTACCCAAGGGAATTCTACCCTTTGTGATTTATAACTTGCATATTTTGATTGTATCATATGGGATTGAGGGGTGAGCTTAGAAAGGATAAGTGTATAGGGAATTGCATGGATTAATGGTGTTTTGTCTTATGACGGTTGCAATGATGGACTTCTGAGATGTTGGGGGATCGGGCGGACCCCGATGGCAGTATCAGTGTCTATATCAGAGTAGCGCAACGGTAGCGTGGTTTTGTTGTCTGCGGAGGATCGTATCTGTTTGCCTCAGCGTGAGCAGAGACAGAGGTCGTGCTCCCTTGTGATTGATTGGGATATTTTCTGATGGACCTAAGCGACAACCGCTTGCATCGTGTGGATGAGCTTGTGCCGCCTGGTTGGAGGGCGCCACGGCAGTGGATCGGGTGTTTGCAGGTGTGATTTCATCACAGCAGTCGGAGGTAGTGCACCTCGCTTTCCGGCATGGACTAAAGGCAGAGTTATTAACCACGTGCACTAGAGGTACAGAATACCATCCGGTGTTTTATGCAGTGAAGGAGGCTTGTGGGTTTTGTTCAGTGTCGTTGAGACCATGAGTTATACCGCAAACCTCTTGATTGGGTGGCAGTTCGATGTTTTGACCCAGTGCTTGGGATTGGTTGGCACGGCACCACTGGATGGTTAAGTGCAGAGAGGGGTGCTGATTGTTGACTTTTTGCGAGGCAGACAAAGGAGGCTTGTTATGGGGAGATTGTTCGAGCACACAGGGTTTATCGACTGTGTGAGAGGAGCTTATGGGTGGCGCCGGGACCAAAGGATATTTCTATTGCTTGCGAAATCCCGGGTGTGAGTCCACTCGAGTTGATGATTATGCCGCCTGTTAGGGAGAGTTTGATTGCGGTTGACGTGGTTCTGGAAACCGCTGCCAACCTCAATAGCACCACTTGGATTACGGTAAGAGCTGGGAGAGTTGATCGCACCGGTGCAGGGATCTGTTGGATAGAGGGTCTGTTTGACCTAGTGCCACGTCGTTGATACGACGACGGTGAGAGCCCTTTGGGGATTGGAGTCCAGGCAGGTCCAGGTATTATTTAGAACCTTTTGAAGGAGCTATATTCCGGCAGTTATTGTTTGATGCCCTGCGCCAATTTGGAATTTCAGCTGAGGGCATTTGGTCTAGATGGTGTTCAGGACACAGGTAGGGGCATTACGAGTACAGTGAAGCCAATGGATTGACTAATGCCCTGTTGCCTCTAGATTGAGGAATTCTGTGTTTCAGTTGGCCTTGAACGGTTTGATAGCGGCATCCTCCAGGAATATTTGGTTTTACCCCCCTCCCTGAGTGTTTAGAGCTTGTGCAGCATTTGTATATGGTGTGACAAGGTCTGTGGGGAAGAAGCTTTTTGCCAATGTCGTTGTGGTGCAAGTTTAGCTTCGAGAGCATATCTTCCTGGATTACTTCTTCTAGCCGAAGGGGCGGCGGTGGAAATTCGGCCAAAGTGGATGCTATTTAAGACTGGCCGAGATCGACGGTCATTGTTGGGTTGAGGAGTTTTTGGACCGGATAGTGCCAGGCAGAGCTGATGACCGGGTGATGAGATTGGTACCAGCTACCGATTCTAACCTAGTCAGTGGTGGGAGCTGGATTTGTGAGTTATAGTGATACTCCCGTAGTTGGCCTGTAGAGCCACCATTGGATTTTGTGAGCATCCAGTACACCCCGACAGAGCCACTGTGGTGGCGGATGCCTGGAGCAGAAGAGCTATTTGGGGAGTCGAGTTTGACGGTTCCTATAGCTGGCACTGTGTGGGGCCATCCTTGTGTGCAGGTTTTGAGTTGAGTCCCTGAGGATCCCTTTTGATGAAGAGGCTGCGGCTGAGCAATCCACTTAGGTGGTTAGAGTGTTGAGGGCGACCGAGTGGTGAACCCCTGCCTTGTTGGGCCCCTTTTCTGTGCAGGTGTTTGTGTGGATGTGATTCGGGTCGCTTTGGTTGAGCTGGCTCTGGGAGTGATTTTAGAGCGTGTTACTCAGGCTGTTTTGTTCCTTTTCTCCCCCCCCGCCTTTTGTGGGAGTTTTTGAGGTTTTTTTCTGCGTCTCAGCTCTGGAGTGTCATGTTTTGGACCCCTCGCCCGTGTTTGACTCGTTTCCTTTTGGGGTCTGTGAGAATTTGGAGTCGAGGGACGCCGTTGCGAATTCCGACTCGTGAGGTGAGGGAATTGCGCAATCGGGCTATGCCGTACTGGTTGTTGCTGTTGTTGTTGCTGAGGAGTAATCACGGGGAGTTGATAGGTGACTTGGGAGCTGGAGACGGCGGTGTTGAGTATTGGACCCCTGGTTTCTGGACTCCTTGGGAGTTGCCTTAGTTTCGAGGACGAACCTTCTTCTAGTGGGGGAGGATTGTGTGACCCGGATCTTTGCAGGGCTTCTACAGTGTGACCAGCAGCTTCTGGAAGCCTACGGTGCATGTCGGCGGTGTTCGCGCGCCAGTTTGGACACAAGAGATGGACTCGGGGCTTAACATGGATCTCGTAGGTATCGGGGGACCCCATCGTATGTTTAGAAGCAGTTTACCGCGAGGAGTGGATATCAATATTTAGGCTCGGCGCGGAATTCGGATTAAAAATACCTTTCACGGGAGCCTCCGGCAAATTATAGGATTGGAATTTGGCAAAATGGACGCCGGATTTGGAATCAGCGCGCGAAAACGGTCAAGATGGGCTAATTACTTACTGTTTTTGAGCTGGCGTGGTACTGTTCATGCCAGAACAGTATATCCGGCGATCGCCGGCGGCGGCCGCGAAGCGTCGGCGGGCGGCGGCGCAGCCTCGGGCAGGCGTTTGGCGTCCGCGGGCAGGCGGCTGAGGGCGCGGGCAGGCGGCTGAGCGCGCGGGCAGGCGCGCGGTCCACCGCGGAGGTCGTGCACCGGGGGTGGGCCCGTGGCGCTCTCCGGTTTGGCCGGTTCAGCAGGCGCGGTCCACTGAAATTGGCCTGGGTGCACGGTAGACCGGGTGGACACACGTGGCATGAGGATGATTGGTTCGGTGTTGTGCTCCCGGTCCACGCAACCGGTGGAGTGGGTGACCGGGGCAGGTGGCCGTACGGCGGTGGCAGTTGGCCGTACGGCCCGGGTCAGCCGCGACGTGCGCGGTCCACGGACGCGACGTGCGTGGGTGCACGGGTTTGCCGTGGCCACGTGTCGCGTCGCCATTAGGCGGGCGCAGGTGCACCGGGTTGCAGTGGGGGACCCGGGGGAGTAGTGGACTGGGCTGTGTGGTGGACCGGGCCGCACTGTGCGCGCCCGAAACTTGGCGGGCCGGGCCGCACTGTGCGCGCCCGAATTCGGGCGGAACCGGGCGCCCGAAGTTGGGACACAATGGGAATTTTCCAATTGTTTCCTCAGCCTATAAATAGGCAGCCCGAGCCCTCTTCTTTGGCTCTTTTCTCTCAGCCCACGCACCATCTGCCCGAGCTCCCTTAAGAAGATTTTCAACTCTTAATTCTTGATCTTCCTGCAAGTTCTAGGATTTTTGGAGCACGCATCCCGAGGTTCCCCATTTTACGGTGCGGCGCGATGTTGCTTTCTAGTGTTCTTCTTCGGCGGCAGCGACAGTGTTTTGGCTCCCTGGGCTACCCCGAGCTCCTTTTTCTGTGATTCTTGCGCCGACAGACTCCTAAGAGGTAGGGCTTCATCTTTCGTATTGATAGTGCTTTCCCGTTGCGAGGTTTTGGCACGGATCCCGAGGCAACACTGTGACCCTTTTTCTGTTTGGCTTGTGGACAGCATCGAGGTGTTTTGGCCATATCTTTTGCGCACAAGCGTCAGCCGGAACACGAACTTATACAGCTTTTTCATCTACAGATCGCAAGGAACGCGCATCGTATTTTTCTTGGATTTTTCTGAGATTTCATCAGAGGTGAAAATTACTGTTTTCTCAGTGAACAATGTACAGTTTAATACAGATTTTTGTATGAGTGTACCCCCTTGCCGTATTTTTATCTTGACTTACCGAACTCCGAGTTGGGCGTGCAAGGTACCCGTTTTAGAAGCTATCGACGCAAGGATTGCTGTGATATTTTTATTGATTTTCTGGGTACTATCTGCAGGTGATAATTTAACAGTTCAGAATTCGAGGTTGTATGTGGTTTTAGTGCTATATTTGGGAGCCTAGTGTAATTAGTGACTTTGTATTGTGCCAGGAGTGTTCGGGTGTGCTGAACTTATTGGAGCAAGGGATTAGAGTTATTTGGTGGTTTTCAGCTGTGGGGCTTTGGACAGGTCAGCTTTCAGGTGGGTGCCTTATTCCCGGAACCGGTGGACGGTTCTCTACATTTTCATATGTTAGCATTGCATGCAGGTGAATGGTACAATAGCTGGGATTGATCGGTGGTAATTTACAAATGAGGATTTATGGAAATTGCAAGTGGATTATTCACAGTATGACTAATGGTATTATAAAATAGTCATGTTGATGATTAGTGGAAGTACTTATCTCAGAAGGCAAGTACGGACAACCTATATGACTTAATGATCATGCCATATAGCACATAACCCCTTTGTATGAGAGATTGGTTTATGCATTGGGAATAGGGAGTATGTAGTTATGTGCATGGTTTCTACTCTTGAGGAGCCAATTATCGGATTGAAGAATTATGGACAGGTATGGTCATTAGATAAGTTTTGGCATGAGGTTTAGTTTCTTTAATTCTTCTTGAGGACAAATGCATGCTTGTATGGACATATGTGTAGGGACATATAGTTAGGCCATCTTTTACTGCTGCACTACATATTGGAATTTGACTTAGGAGAAACCATGATTGCTTTCTTTCTCCTTTTTATTTAGACTTTTGAGTCATGTTGCTCGGGTTCGCAGAGGTTTGGGATTGTGGGACCTTAGGGTGGAGACAGGGTGTGCTTGATTGTGGATTGTGGGTTATTGCGGCAACCGCGGACAGTAGGCGGTTGACCGGATCTTGATTAATTTACCCAATTGTGGATTGTGGGTTATTGCGGCAACCGCGGACAGTAGGCGGTTGACCGGATCTTGATTAATTTACCCAATTGTGGGTTGTGGGTTATTGCGGTGACCGCGGACTTTGGGCGGTTGACCGGATGTTGACTATTGCATCAGATTGGGTATCAGATTTGTTCTAGTGGATGGTGTTTCCCACTTTTTGAGTACTATTGCATCAGATCGGGGTTTTGTTAGTGGACGGAGTTTCCCACTTTGATCATAGTCTTGATCCAGTCCTGCTATTATGAGACAGTGGTTACAGAGATACTCGATACAGTGATGCTTGATACAGTGATACTTTACTCGTGTGGGTCGCTCCCCTCGAGTGCCACTCCGGAGTAGGCTGTCCACGGTGTGAGCGTCGGGCACCAGGCAGGGTTCTTGAGTTCGACAGCAGAGCAGGCAGTACCAGTGATTACTGGTCTATCGATTGGGTTTATTCAGGCAGATACTTTTTGTTACACTCGTGCCTGGGGACCGAGTGGAGTCTAGTAGCTTTGTTTAGACCAGTGCTTGCATTGTTGGGAACCGTTCGGGGTTTGACGGTGGTCCCGTGGTCGTTGTGAGTTCTTTGACCATTGTGTGAGAGGTTGAGCATCTTGAGTCTATCCGTTCTGAGAGGGAGAGCATGGATTATGACTATAGCCTGCATGAGCCACTACTCAATAGCGAGTTAGTCCGTTTGGACGCCCTACGTAATTCCTGCCCGTCAGCGGGAGGTGGTTGTAGGTGGGCGCAGGTTTGACTGGACCCGATGTGGCAGTCAGCTCGATTGGGTCAATTGAGCACCTCGTGTGCGAGTGTTGCATATCTTCATCAGAGTTTCCCCAGTTGAGCATTTGGATAGAGGCATGGTAGCTGTAGAGTGTTTCCAGCTTCTTCTTTCAGTTTTACTGCATCGGTTATCTTTTGCCTCTAGTAGTCTTGGTGGGCAGATCGTCGGGCCTTGTGGCGATACCCACTGAGAACTCCCTTATTGCGTAGTTCTCACGCCCGTTGGGGGTTTTCCCCCTTTTGTCCTTTCTCCTCTTTGTTTTGCAGAGTCTTGGCGGGTGTTGCCGTTCTGTGGTTGCTGTGCGTGGTGAGGGAGTAGCGAGCTAGATCCAGACCCATCTTTGGAGAGTAGCGGTACCCCCTTTGGAGGAGATCTTCAGTATAGTCGGTAGATTGGTATTTATTTTCCTCTTTTGAGAGACTGATGTAGTGAGGATATGATGTATTGAGAGCTTGTACACTGATGTTTTATTTGAGATATCTCCCTGTTGAGCTATGAGTTTTGTACTCGAGGTTAATGTATGATTATCATTTTTGGGAGATGGACCTTGTTGTTTTATCTTCAGTTGTACAGTGGTTGATTTTATTCTACAGCAGTTTTATCTTTTAGCTCTGATATCTGTTAGCTGTAGTTCTTTTTGCAGGTAGGACGCTTCGCCTATGCGGGTTTGGCATAGGTGGCGGATCTGTTGGCGAGCCCGGGTCGCAGTTTCGACCCCGGGGCGTGACAGATTAGGTGGTATCAGAGCCTAGGTTGTAGGTCATGGTGGACTTAGAAACCCTAGGCTTGTGGTTGGACCCTAGGATGACTTCGTGAGAGTCGTGATTTGTAGCGAGAGTCCTGATTGAGTTTTGCACCTCTCCCGAGGGACGGGATGAGTGATTGGCATGTTTATTCTCCTAAGTAGTTATGTTGGCTGCAGACAACATAACGCTATGGAATGGGCGACATGCTCTAGACTTTCGCTGGATTGGGTCGAGCGTTGTTGTGTGCTGATTTGTGGTTTCGTCGTGGCGAGCGGTGTCTCCCCGACGCTGGGTTTGGGACCTTGTGCATCCTGTCATGGCAGTTGAGCTTGAGCGGTTGGTTTTGGGCCGGATACCCGGATTGAGGTCAGAGAACTCCGAACCCAGATGACAGGATTGTCAGAGACATATCAGCGGCAGTGTGAGCAGCTAGTTTGGTGACGCAGTTGTCAGAGCAGTGGGCAGCCCGACTGTACTTTTCTTCTGAGACCACCAGGATGTAGTACCCTCAGCGGCAGGGATTTTTGTAGTGCCAATAGATCGAGTGGCCCCCTCCGTGCCAATGTTTAGTGCCAAGGCACTGAGGTAGGGTGGATGGTTGACAGCCGAGGAGCTGTGGGGCATGTTTGATTTAGTGAGCCAGATTTGGCAGATGAACCACCCCGACTCGTAAGATTGAGCTTGGAGCCTTTGGAGGCAGAGTCGTGGTTGGGGGTGATGGAGTGATCAATTGAGAGCCTCCCTGTGCTAGAGAGTTTATGCAGTTGTTGAACTGGTGCTCCAAGTTTCAAGGGACGAGGCACATAGGATAAGTGAGATTGGGAGTGGATTGCACCAGGATACTCTTTAGTTTCTTTTCGGTCCCTCATGTTCGGGTTTTGGACTGTGGATGCCTCGTCGGAGTAGGCATTGTGTTTGGAGCTGGACACTGCAGTTCCTTGGATGGGGATCTGCCGCTAGAGGCGAGTTCTGGAGGGAGGCGCTTGGCGCTAGGTGATGGAGGACAGATCGGCAGGCAGAGGCATTTTCGTTTTGCTTTCCTGGGTGGTGGATATCCTTGTGGATGGTTAATGCAAAGCTTACCCAAGGGAATTCTACCCTTTGTGATTTATAACTTGCATATTTGATTGTATCATATGGGATTGAGGGGTGAGCTTAGAAAGGATAAGTGTATAGGGAATTGCATGGATTAATGGTGTTTTGTCTTATGACGGTTGCAATGATGGACTTCTGAGATGTTGGGGATCGGGCGGACCCCGATGGCAGTATCAGTGTCTATATCAGAGTAGCGCAACGGTAGCGTGGTTTTGTTGTCTGCGGAGGATCGTATCTGTTGCCTCAGCGTGAGCAGAGACAGAGGTCGTGCTCCCTTGTGATTGTTGGGATATTTTCTGATGGACTAAGCGACAACCGCTTGCATCGTGTGGATGAGCTTGTGCCGCCTGGTTGGAGGGTGCCACGGCAGTGGATCGGGTTGTTGCAGGTGTGATTCATCACCGCAGTCGGAGTTAGTGTACCTCGCTTTCCGGCATGGACTAAAGGCAGAGTTATTACCACGTGCACTAGAGGTACAGAATACCATCGGTGTTATGCATGTGAAGGAGGCTTGTGGGTTTTGTTCAGTGTCGTTGAGACCATGAGTTATACCTGCAAACCTCTTGATATGGGTGGTAGTTCGATGTTTTGACCCAGTGCTTGGGATTGGTTGGCACGGCACCACTGGATGGTTAAGTACAGAGAGGGTGCTGATTGTGACTTTTGCGAGGCAGACAAAGGAGGCTTGTTATGGGGAGATTGTTCGAGCACACAGGGTTTAGCGACTGTGTGAGAGGAGCTTATGGTGGCGCCGGGACCAAAGGATATTTCTATTGCTGTGAAATCCCGGGTGTGAGTCCACTCGAGTTGATGATTATGCCGCCTGTTAGGGAGAGTTTGATTGCGGTTGACGTGGTTCTGGAAACCGCGCCAACCTCAGTAGCACCACTTGGATTATCGGTAAGAGCTGGGAGAGTTGATCGCACCGGTGCAGGGATCTGTTGGATAGAGGGTCTGTTTGACCTAGTGCCACGTCGTTGATACACGACGGTGAGAGCCCTTTGGGATTGGAGTCCAGGCAGGTCCAGGTATTATTTAGAACCTTTTGAAGGAGCTATATTCCGGCAGTTATTGTTTGATGCCTGCGCCAATTTGGAATTTCAGCTGAGGGCATTGTCTAGATGGTGTTCAGGACACAGTAGGGGCATTACGAGTACAGTGAAGCCAATGGATTGACTAATGCCCTGTTGCCTCTAGATTGAGAAATTCTGTGTTTCAGTTGGCCTTGAACGGTTTGATAGCGGCATCCTCCAGGAATATTTTGGTTTTACCCCCTCCCTGAGTGTTTAGAGCTTGTGCAGCATTTGTATATGGTGTGACAAGATCTGTGGGGAAGAAGCTTTTTGCCATGTCGTTGTGGTGCAAGTTTTAGCTTCGAGAGCATATCTTCCTAGATTACTTCTTCTAGCCGAAGGGGCGGCGGTGGAAATTCGGCCAAAGTGGATGCTATTTAGGACTGGCCGAGATCGACGGTCATTGTTGGGGCGAGGAGTTTTTGGACGGGATAGTGCCAGCAGAGCTTGATGACCGGGTGACGAGATTGGTACCAGCGCCGATTCTAACCTAGTCAGTGGTGGGAGATGGATTTGTGAGTTATAGTGATACCTCCCGTAGTGGCTGTAGAGCCACCATTGAATTTTGTGAGCATCCAGTATCACCCCGACAGAGCCACTGTGGTGGCGGATGCCTGGAGCAGAAGAGCTATTTGGGAGTCGAGTTTGACGGTTCCATAGCTGGCACTGTGTGGGGCCATCCTTGTGTGCAGGGTTTGAGTTGAGTCCCTGAGGATCCCTTTTGATGAGAGGCTGCGGCTGAGCAATCCACTTAGGTGGTTAAGTGTTGAGGGCGACCGAGTGTGAACCCCTGCTTGTTTGGGCCCCTTTTCTGTGCAGGTGTTTGTGTGGATGTGATTCGGGTCGCTTTGGTTGAGCTAGCTCTTGGGAGTGATTTTAGAGCGTGTTACTCAGGCTGTTTGTTCCTTTTCCCCCCGCCTTTTGTTGGAGTTTTTGAGGTTTTTCTGCGTCTCAGCTCTGGAGTGTCATGTTTTGGACCCCTCGCCCGTGTTTGACTCGTTCCTTTTGGGGTCTGTGAGAGTTTGGAGTACGAGGGACGCCGTTGCGAATTCCGACTCGTGAGGTGAGGGAATTGCGCAATCGGGCTATGTCGTACTGGTTGTTGCTGTTGTTGTTGCTGAGGAGTAATCACGGGGAGTGATAGGTGACTTGGGAGCTGGAGACGGCGGTGTTGAGTATTGACCCCTGGTTTCTGGGACTCCTTGGGAGTTGCCTTAGTTTCGAGGACGAAACTTTCTTCTAGTGGGGGAGGATGTGGTGACCCGGATCTTTGCAGGGCTTCTACAATGTGACCAGCAGCTTCTGGAAGCCTACGTGGCATGTCGGCGGTGTTCGCGCGCCAGTTTGGACACAAGAGATGGACTCGGGGCTTAAAATGGATCTCGTAGGTAATCGGGGGACCCCATCGGATGTTTAGAACAGTTTACGCGAGGAGTGGATATCAAATTTAGGCTCGGCGCGGAATTCGGATTAAAAATACCTTTCCGGGAGCCTCCGGCAAATTATAGGATTGGAATTTGGCAAAATGGACGCCGGATTTGGAATCAGCGCGCGAAAACGGTCAAGATGGGCTAATTACTTACTGTTTTTGAGCTGGCGGGTACTGTTCATGCCGGAACAGTATTTCCGGCGATCGCCGGCGGCGGCCGGCGGCGGCGGGCAGCGTCGGCGGGCGGCGGCGCAGCCTCGGGCAGGCGTTTGGCGGCCGCGGGCAGGCGGCTGAGGGCGCGGGCAGGCGGCTGAGCGCGCGGGCAGGCGCGCGGTCCACCGCGGAGGTCGTGCACCGGGGGCGGGCCACGTGGCGCTCTCCGGTTGGCCGGTTCAGCAGGCGCGGTCCACTGAAATTGGGCCCGGGTGCACGGTAGACCGGGTGGACACGTGGCGTGAGGTGATTGGTTCGGTGTTGTGCTCCCGGTCCACGCAACCGGTGGAGTGGGTGACCGGGGCAGGTGGTCGTACGGCGGGGCAGGTGGCCGTACGGCCCGGGTCAGCCGCGACGTGCGCGGTCCACGGCGCGACGTGCGTGGTGCACGGGTTGCCGGGCCACGTGTCGCGTCGCCATTCGCGGGCGCAGGTGCACCGGGTGCAGTGGGGGCCCGGGGGAGTAGTGGACTGGACTGTGTGGTGGACCGGGCCGCACTGTGCGCGCCCGAAAGTGGTGGGCCGGGCCGCACTGTGCGCGCCCGGAAATTTCCGAGCGCCCGAAAATTCGGACTTAATGGGAATTATCCCAATTGTTTTCCTCAGCCTATTTAAAGGCAGCCCGAGCCTCTGTTTTGGGGCTTTTTCTCCCGAACCACACCTCCTCTGCCCAAGCTCCCTTAAGCTAAGTTTTTCACCTCTAAGTGCTTGATCTTTCTGCAGAGTTTTGGTATTTTTGGGGGCACGAATCCCGAGGTTCCCCATTTTACGGTGCGGCGCGATGTTGCTTTCTAGTGTTCTTCTTTGGCGCAGCGACAGTGTTTTGGCTCCCCTGGGCTACCCCGAGCTCCTTTTTCTGTGATTCTTGCGCCGACAGACTCCTAAGAGGTAGGGCTTCATCTTTCGTATTGATAGCGCTTTCCCGTTGCGAGTTTTTGGCACGGATCCCGAGGGAACACTGTGACCCTTTTTCGGTTTGGCTTTGTGGGACAGCATCGAGGTGTTTTGGCCATATCTTTGCGCACAAGCGTCAGCCGGAAACGAGCTTATACAACTTTTTCATCTACAGATCGCAAGGAAAGCGCTCGTATTTTTCTTGGATTTTTCTAAGATTTCATCAGAGGTGAAAATTACTGTTTTCTCAGTGAACAGTGTACAGTTTTAATACAGATTTTTGTATGAGTGTACCCCCTTGCAGAATTTTTATCTTGACTTACCGAACTCCGATTTGGGCGTGCAAGGTACCGTTTCGAAGCTATCGACGCAAGGATTGCTGTGATATTTTTATTGGATTTTTCTGGGTACTATCTGCAGGTGATAATTTAACAGTTCAGAATTCGAGGTTGTATGTGGTTTTAAGTGCTATATTTGGGAGCCTAGTGTAATTAGTGGACTTTGTATTGTGCCAGGAGTGTTACGGGTGTGCTGAACTTATTGGAGCAAGGGATTAGAGTTATTTGGTGTTTTCAGCTGTTGAGCTTTGGACAGTCAGCTTTTCAGGTGGGTGCCTTATTCCCGGAACCGGTGGACGGTTCTCTAAATTTTCATATGTTAGCATTGCATGCAGGTGAATGGTACAATAGCGAGGATTGATCGGTAAGTTTAACAATGAGGATTTTATGGAAATTGTAAGTGAATTATTCACAGTATGACAATGGTATTAATCAAATAGTCATGTTGATGATTAGTGAAAGCTTATCTAAGGCAAGGATACCCTATATGATTAATTATCATGCCATATTAGCACATAACCTTTTATGAGGATGGTTTATGCATTGGGATAGGATTATGTAGTTATGTGCAGGTTCTACTCTGAGGAGCCATTATGGATTGAGAATTATGGACAGGTATGGTCATTGATAATTTTGGCATGAGGTTTATTTTCTTTATTCTTCTTGAGGACAAATGCATGCTTGTATGGACATATAGTTAGGCCATCTTTTACTGCTGCACTACATATTGGAATTTGACTTAGGAGAAACCATGATTGCTTTCTTTCTCCTTTTTATTTAGACTTTTGAGTCATGTTGCTCGGGTTCGAGCAGAGGTTTGGGATAGTGTAGCTGGGACCTTAGGGTCAGAGACAGGGTGTGCTTGATGTTGGATTGTGGGTTATTGCGGCAACCGCGGACAGTAGGCGGTTGACCGGATCTTGATTAATTTATCCAATTGTGGATTGTGGGTTATTGCGGCAACCGCGGACAGTAGGCGGTTGACCGGATCTTGATTAATTTACCCAATTGTGGATTGTGGGTTATTGCGGCAACCGCGGACAGTAGGCGGTTGACCGGATCTTGATTAATTTACCCAATTGTGGATTGTGGGTTATTGCGGCAACCGCGGACAGTAGGCGGTTGACCGGATCTTGATTAATTTACCCAATTGTGGGTTGTGGGTTATTGCGGTGACCGCGGACTTTGGGCGGTTGACCGGATGTTGACTATTGCATCAGATTGGGTATCAGATTTGTTCTAGTGGATGGTGTTTCCCACTTTTTGAGTACTATTGCATCAGATCGGGGTTTTGTTAGTGGACGGAGTTTCCCACTTTGATCATAGTCTTGATCCAGTCCTGCTATTATGAGACAGTGGTTACAGAGATACTCGATACAGTGATGCTTGATACAGTGATACTTTACTCGTGTGGGTCGCTCCCCTCGAGTGCCACTCCGGAGTAGGCTTTCCACGGTGTGAGCGCCGGGCACCAGGCAGGGTTCTTGAGTTCGACAGCAGAGCAGGCAGTACCAGTGATTACTGGTCTATCGATTGGGTTTATTCAGGCAGATACTTTTTGTTACACTCGTGCCTGGGGGACCGAGTGGAGTCTAGTAGCTTTGTTTAGACCAGTGCTTGTATTGTTGGGAACCGTTCGGGGTTTGACGGTGGTCCCGTGGTCGTTGTGAGTTCTTTGACCATTGTGTGAGAGGTTGAGCATCTTGAGTCTATCCGTTCTGAGAGGGAGAGCATGGATTATGACTATAGCCTGCATGAGCCACTACTCAATAGCGAGTTAGTCCGTTTGGACGCCCTACGTAATTCCTGCCCGTCAGCGGGAGGTGGTTGTAGGTGGGCGCAGGACTGACTGGACCCGATGTGGCAGTCAGCTCGATTGGGTCAATTGAGCACCTCGTGTGCGAGTGTTGCATATCTTCATCAGAGTTTCCCCAGTTGAGCATTTGGATAGAGGCATGGTAGCTGTAGAGTGTTTCCAGCTTCTTCTTTCAGTTTTACTGCATCGGTTATCTTTTGCCTCTAGTAGTCTTGGTGGGCAGATCGTTGGGCCTTGTGGCGATACCCACTGAGAACTCCCTTATTGCGTAGTTCTCACGCCCGTTGGGGGTTTTCCCCCTTTTGTCCTTTCTCCTCTTTGTTTTGCAGAGTCTTGGCGGGTGTTGCCGTTCTGTGGTTGCTGTGCGTGGTGAGGGAGTAGCGAGCTAGATCCAGACCCATCTTTGGAGAGTAGCGGTACCCCCTTTGGAGGAGATCTTCAGTATAGTCGATAGATTGGTATTTATTTTCCTCTTTTGAGAGACTGATGTAGTGAGGATATGATGTATTGAGAGCTTGTACACTGATGTTTTATTTGAGATATCTCCCTGTTGAGCTATGAGTTTTGTACTCGAGGTTAATGTATGATTATCATTTTTGGGAGATGAACCTTGTTGTTTTATCTTCAGTTGTACAGTGGTTGATTTTATTCTACAGCAGTTTTATCTTTTAGCTCTGATATCTGTTAGCTGTAGTTCTTTTTGCAGGTAGGACGCTTCGCCTATGCGGGTTTGGCATAGGTGGCGGATCTGTTGGCGAGCCCGGGTCGCAGTTTCGACCCCGGGGCGTGACAAGCTTGCTTCAACCCATAAATGGATCGTTGAAGCTTGCACACTTTATGACTTCCATCTTTGGCAGTGAAACCCAAAGGCTGCTCCATATAGATTTCTTCTTCAAGATATCCATTCAGGAAAGCAGTTTTTACATCCATTTGCCAGATCTCGTAGTCATAATTTGCAGCAATAGCAAGCAGAGTTCTGATAGATTTAAGCATGGCTACAGGTGAAAAGGTATCCTGATAGTCAATGCCTTCGCGTTGACTATAACCTTTTGCTACCAGCCTAGCTTTATAGGTCTCTACCTTTCCATCAGAACCAATCTTTCTCTTGAAGATCCATTTGCATCCAACGGGTACAATACCCTCCGGTGGATCAACCAAAGTCCAAACTTGATTGGAGTACATTGAGTCTATTTCAGACTTCATAGCTTCCAACCATTTTTCGGAGTCGATGTCTGACATCGCCTCGCTATAAGTCTTAGGATCATCTCTATGATCCGTGTCTCCCACTAGGAACATTTCCTCCATGTCCTCAATAAATAATCCCATGTATCTATCAGGAGGATGAGAGATTCTACTAGACTTGCGAGGTGGCAACGTAATCTCTGGTATCACAGAGTTATCAGGAAGGGCTCTTGGAATGCTCGATTCTAAAGAGACTTTCTCCTCTAGTTCTATTTTTCTCCCACTGCCTCCTGCTAAAATAAATTCATTTTCAAGAAAGAAGGCATGTCGGCTCACAATCACATTGTGACTTTCTGGGAGATAAAAATTGTATCCAAGTGATTCCTTGGGATAACCAATGAATCTTCCCTTGACTGATCTGCTTTCCAATTTGTCCATCTTTAATTTCTTAATATAAGCCGGACACCCCCAAGTCTTAATGTGAGTAAAACTTGGCTTCCTACCATGCCACATCTCATATGGTGTGGTGGGAACAGATTTGGAAGGTACTCTGTTTAAAATGTAAATAGCCGTAAGAAGTGCATAACCCCAAAGTGACATAGGTAAATCTGTAAAACTCATCATAGATCGAACCATATCTAATAAAGCTCGATTCCTCCGTTCAGACACCCCATTCAGTTCTGGTGTTCCAGGAGGAGTCCATTGAGAGACAATACCATTATTCTTGAGGTAGGTTAAGAAATCCGTGCTAAGGTATTCCCCTCCTCGATCGGATCGAAGAGCCTTAATCGGTTTTTCCATTTGCTTTTCTACTTCTTGTCTAAACTCTTTAAACTTTTCAAAGACTTCAGACTTGTGTTTAATTAAATACACATACCCATACCGTGAATAATCATCAGTAAAGGTAATAAAGTAGAGATAGCCGCCCCAAGCAGACACATCGAATGGGCCACATACATCAGTATGTATCAGGGCGAGTACTTCGGTAGCTCTCTGTCCTTGTCCAACAAAGGGAGACTTAGTCATTTTTCCTTGAAGACATGATTCACAAGCTGGGTATGGTTCAGGGAGTAAGGATCCTAAGATACCATCCTTAGTCAGCTTGTTAATCCTATCTTCTCCAATGTGACCAAGCCTCAGATGCCACAAGTATGTTTTGTTTACCTCCTCTCTAGGTCTTTTAAAACCAATAGTATTCTAATTCATGCCATTGTGAACTGTATTCATACTAACATCCATATGTAAGTAATAGAGATTGTCTATTAAAGAACCACAACCTATCAAATTATTCCTCAAATAAATTGAACAAATGTTTGATTCAAAAATAAACTTATATCCGTCCAATACCAAACGTGAAACAGAAATAAGGTTTCTAGTCGCACTAGGAACATAAAGACAATCTCTAAGTTCTAAAACTACTCCTGTCGGTAGACATAAAGGATAAGTCCCAACGTGTAGGGTAATCTCTCCATCCCTAAGTCGTCTACTTTTCTTTAGCGCCTGCATTGAAATACACAAATGCGAGGTGCATCCCGAGTCAATGACCCATGTAAAAGTAGAACAAACCGATAAGCTAGTAGTTTCAATGATATGAATCTCGGACATACCTTCCAAAGTTTTATCCTTCACCTTGTCCTTATTGACTTTTAGCATTCCTTCAACTGTGACCAACATATTCAACAGCTCGGCGAGAGTGCAAGTAATTTTATTCATTTGAAAATTTAAAATAAACTGAGAAAATGAATCAGGTAATGATTGTAAGATCAAATCAATTTGAAGTTCTGCGTCCATAGTCATTCCGAGCTTCTCAAGCTCCTCAATGTCCTTAATCATCGCCAAGCAATGATTATTGACTGAGTGACCATCAGACATCTTAGTCCTGAACAGTCGCCTTGACACCTCGTAACGAGCTGTTCGACTTTGCTCATCATACAACTCTTTAAGATGGAGCAAGATGTCAGTAGCACTCTCCATGTGCTCATGCTGGCGTTGCAACTCATTACTCATAGACGCAAGCATGTAGCATTTTACCTTCATATCATCATCAGTCCATTTATTTCTAGCATCTTTCTGTTGAGCTGTTGGATTTGCGGGCACTGCTGGAGCCTCTGTGTCCAACACGTAGGCTAATTTCTCAGAATTGAGAACAATTCTCAAATTCCTCAGCCAATCGGTAAAATTCGGTCCAGTTAGGCGATTAGTATCAAGTATTTTGACAAGTGGGTTAGAGGCGGACATTTTCTGCAGATGGTTAAGATTCTAATTAGTTGTGTACTTAATCATAATCCATTTTGATTAGGGGCTTTAAATCTAAATGGTGCCTCCCACTAATTTTAGCGAATCTCCACACTCCCCGAGTGGAGAAAACGGAAACTTTACTAAAAGTTTCTAGTGGGAATTGCGGTCCCATCTATTTGCACACTACCTCATCCTGACAGATTCTTGGCAATGAGTAAAGAAATGAGTGAACAACTCTTGTTCAATGCTTCTCAAGCAAATCGCAATTTTATCTTTGGCCTCCAAAAATATAGGCCTCATCCTAACAGATTCTTGGCCTTATCTTTTGGTTAAGTTAGACCCACCGTTCATCATGCAAATAAAAAGTCATTGAATCCTCATCCTGACAGATTCTTGGATTCAACCCCTTTCTTACCACATAGCATCTCATGCCAATAGAATGGTTGCGGCTCCCTAATGCAACTGACCCCCGTGTCCGGGTGCATCAATCAACACTAAAGAGACGCCCACACCCTACAACGATGGAAGGCCACTAATGGGTTCATAACACCATTAACTTAATATTTTATTTAGGGAGATTTGTTATCTCATCAGTTTTAATTTATTATAAATTTTACATCTCATGCAAACCATCGCATCATATGCACATATATCGTATATATATATTTAAAAATAATTACCGGTGATGATCATGGATTTTAATTTGATTCGGGCCTGAGCCACCAGGCCGGAATCGGGTCAAAGGGTATTACACACAAATACTTGCTCTGAATCTTGATCAGATTGGAGTAGATCAACTCTTGTCGGCTCCCTCGATCAATATTTGGTCCAAACTTGATCTGCACCGCATCAACTCTTGAATGGAACAAATCGTCATGGAATCTAAACTACCCCTTTACCCTTTAATTTTGTAACAATTACAATACAACCCATAATAATAATGAGACACGCAGGTCTCCAAATTACATAATTTAATTGGTGCACGCAGGCACTCAAAAAATCTAACACTGGGTCCTTATTAAATTACACCCATTCACATCATCACAAGGTTGCTATCCATGATCATCACCTCATACACATCACAGGCATATAATATAAAATAAAATTCTCTAATTCGATTTCTAATTAATTGGGTTTCAAATTAATTTTAAATTGCGATCTTGCACAAAGCAACCACAAGGCGCGCATGATCACATCATGTAAAAATCCGTCATGCAAGGCAATGCCAATCTAATTAGCATTGTAGCCCTTGCCTGCAAGTGTGCTAATTTAATTAACGTTGCGGCCTCTTGCCTGCAAGTGTGCTAATTAATTAGCGTTTCAAAACAATCAAAAATATACTCAAAAAAAATCTTCATTGTTTTGATTTTGATCATTCCAGAAAAACCCAATCAACATCGAAAAAGAGATTAGATCTAAAACAAACGATGAGGGTGGCTCTGATACCACTGTAAGAAAAATACGGATATGCGCAGCGGAAGAAAGAGACGCAATTAAAATTTTTCTTAAACCAAGATCACCTCATGTTTTGTTTTAGATCGTAAAAAGGTAATCTAATTGATCTTATCAATTAGGATAAAATTTTTACCTTGCGCGGGTCGAGATCACCGCGAAGCCGACGATCGTTGGTAAAAATTGTTCGTCCTTGATAGTCGCGCACGCACCCGGCCTCTACTTGTGTCCACACGGAATCACGCCCTTGATCAAAAATCGATCACCTTGATTCGCGATCCGATCTCGAATTAATTCTTGCGTCGATGTAAGGAGGATGAATCAATCTTCTAATTGTGCTAGCAATCTTCCGAAGATTGAGAACGATTAATTATGGAGGACTTTAGGAAAAAGGAGAGGATACGCGGCTAGGGTTTTCTCACACATTCCACGACCAACTTAATTAATTTCCACTTTATCTTTCTCAAAAATTATTGTTACGTATCACATACGTACTACCTATTCTTATAATAGGAAGTTGGTCGGCTATAACAAAATAAAGTATAGTAACTAATTAAATCTTATAATTAGTTACAAAGAAAGATCTCCTATAGTAACTAATTAGATCTTATAATTAGTTACAAAGAAAGATCTCCTATAGTAACTAATTAAATCTTATAATTAGTTACAAAGAAAGATCTTGTTAAATTAAATCTCAAGATAAAATCTAGTAACTAATTAAATCTTATAATTAGTTACAAAGAAAAGATCTCCTAAAATATAGTAACTAATTAAATCTTATAATTAGTTACAAAGAAAGATCTTTTAAATTAAATTTCAAGATAAAATCTAGTAACTAATTATATCTTAAAATAAAATCTAGTAACAAGTTAAATCGAATCCTAATCCGATTGGATTATCCATTATCCTTCGTGTGTAACATTTACACATAAGTCCTCCAAATATTTACTAACGATTAGCAAATACACCATGCAACTTTTGCACTTAAATACCTCTAATTTACAATAATTACAAATTAGTCCTTTTACTAATAAATTAGTAAACTTTAGTATTGTGATTATAATTAATCCATTCTATAAACTTCTTTATCATCTCCTTGATATCGATCATGCGCGATTCCTTATGTGTGTGACCTAATAGGTTCAATTCTGTCTGGTAGTGAGATATGATGCGATCCCCATCGACATCATCATCGAAACTCCTTTTGATGGATCAAACACTTTTGATTCTTCCATCGTATAATAATTATTCGCCTATAATTATTCTTATTGGTTCCCACAATCCACCAGTGACGCCTAGCAGCATATGATGGCAATCCAGTCAGAAGTGAATATTGGACTGAACCTCAAGGTGCAGTTACCGTACAATACAATCCTTCTATCGCATAGTCCCAACTGAGTGGAGGTCATGGAATACTCGTCAAACCCCATCACCCGTTATATGACAAATTTGATAGGACACAAGCTCATATGGTTACTCTTGGAAACACCTTTCCATGAACCATATTACCCCGGCCGAGGATTTCTGAGCTTTGCCTTACAAATAGCATAGGACTAATTATCTCTCTACCGAGAGCGATAGATCCCCTATAAACAAACACCCATTCCTAATATGAACCGACTGCAGCCAACATATACTACTAAGACCCGTGACTAGGATCAGAGTTTGCATAGTCAAACTACAGTAGCCTCATACTGAATGGCTGTGGTGTCGCAGGTCTAAGGATCAGTTGTACCACTGCAACATCGAATCAGTTACTGACGAAAGAGTAGACATCCAAGTAACTATTCGTAATTGGTCACGCTCAGTGCCCTTGTTCTATAACAACCACCTGCACGTTCGCTCCAGTGTCCCCACACTAATGACTTAAGACTCGTCATCCTAAAAGAGAGCGACACATACATCAATCTTGCCGGATCAATCATCGTCCCCATGATGATCCTCCGATTGAGAGCATTTATGACTTAATCACTAATAATATGTATCTCAAATTCTTAACTCTTAAGAATATACATTATCATCTCATTAATTCAAAGGACGATTCATGGACACATCAAACATGAATGGCATAAAATGCTCAAATTATAATAAAGATCAAGTACAAATATGTCCCATATAATAAAATGCGTCAGCCTGATAGGCTTTTGGGGCATACAACTAATAAATACTTCCAATATTAATGATACATCTAATGGTTCTTCAAGTTTATCTGATGTGCAGGAATCATCACATGTACCTCCGAGTACTCCATTACCTCAAACGTTATGCATCTCCAAGGATCATCCTGAATCAAACATTATTGGAGACCCACAAGAAGGAGTAAGAACTCGGAGACAGTTGGTTTGTGGATTCGCTTGTTACGTTTCCTTAATCGAACCAAAGAACGTCGATGAAGCTCTTCAGGATGACTACTGGATTGAAGCAATGCAGGAAGAGCTCCATCAGTTTGAACGAAACAAAGTCTGGGAATTAACGACGCCTCCGAAGCAACACAATGTGATCGGTACTAAATGGATTTTCAAGAACAAGAAAAATGAGGATGGTACCATCATCAGGAACAAAGCACGTTTAGTTGCTCAAGGCTACTCTCAAATAGAAGGTATAGACTTTGATGAAACGTTCGCCCCTGTAGCTAGACTCGAGTCCATTCGTATCTTATTCGCTATTGCTTGTCACTTTAAAATAAAACTCTTTCAAATGGACGTTAAGAGCGCGTTTTTAAATGGGTTTTTAAATGAGGAAGTTTATGTGGCTCAACCGAAAGGTTTTGTAGACTGTAAACTACCTAACCATGTTTTTCGTTTGAAAAAGGCTCTTTACGGTTTAAAACAAGCACCGCGAGCGTGGTACGAAAGGTTGACAACGCACCTTTTGGAGAAGGGCTATACTCGAGGGGGAGCAGATCGGACTCTCTTTGTGAAGCATTATCAGGATAACTTCATTGTTGCACAAATCTATGTCAATGACATTGTATTTGGAGCAACAAAGGATAATGATGCTTCTAAATTCGCAGAAACCATGGAAAGCGAATTTGAGATGTCTATGATGGGCGAACTGACATACTTTCTTGGATTGCAAGTGAAACAAAATGGTGAAGGCATCCATCTGTGTCAATCCAAGTATGCAAAGGAGTTGGTAAAGAAATTCAGATTAGAAGATTCTAAAGATTTTCCTACTCCTATGGGAACTAGCAATAAGGGATTAGGAAGTGAATCTCTTAGTGATAGTGTAGACGAGAAACTCTATCGAAGTATGATTGGAAGTCTACTCTACCTCACAGCTAGTCGCCTGGACATATCCTTTAGTGTTGGGATCTGCGCGAGATATCAGTCAGCACCAAAGGAGGATCACCTGAAAGCGGTGAAACGGATCATCCGGTACGTCAAAGGAACTGTAAACTTCGGAATTTGGTATCCTATGGGAACAAGTCTTGACATTATAGGATATTCAGATGCCAATTGGGCAGGATCAGTGGATGATCGAAAAAGTACGAGTGGTGCATGTTTCTATCTTGGCCATTGTCTTGTTGCATGGCATAGTAAAAAAGCAAAACTGCATTGCACTCTCGACTGCCGAAGCGGAATATATCTCAGCGGGTAGTTGTTCAACTCAACTCATTTGGATGAAAAGCGTGTTGAGCGACTTCCGGATTTCAGCAACTTCGGTAACTGTTTTATGTGACAACACTAGTGCTATAAACATTTCAAAAAACCCTGTGTTGCACTCAAGAACAAAACACATTGAACTTAGATATCATTTTCTTAGAGAGCTAGTTGAATCAAATATTCTTCAAATTTCCTACATTTCAATTGAAGATCAATTAGCTGACATTTTAACAAAACCTTTGGATCAAAAACGTTTTATTCATTTGCGTAAAGCAATTGGAATGCTTTCCTTGAAATAACCCCTTTTTGAAACTCTTGTTTAGGTTAGGTTTTATTTTTGTGTTTTTGTTCATTATCTATGCTTAGACATAGAACATTAATTGAGCATATGTCTTATTGACTTTAATAGCATCCTTTTATATGTTTAGAAATTTATTATGCTTTAGATATCATAATATTTCAGTTGATGCAATGATCATTTATATCTATTAAGTCATCTTTTAAGTGATCAAAGTCAATTTCTCTCTCAATGATCTCTTGGTATAGTTTTTATCTTATTTGACTATTTAGTCGAGTATGAAATCGAGATCAATATTTGGTTGAATACTTTATATCTTAAATAATTGATAGCCAATTGAGGGGGAGTCAAAGAAAAAGTGTTATGCTCAAAAGATGTGGAAAGAGTTACATCCCAATGAGGAGTGTGAAAACTACCACCACATGGAGGAAAGAGCTACCACCTCGGTCGTCCGAGTACTGTGTGCAGCTACCACATGTATACCAAGCAAGGTTTTTCAAGTTAGATTAAATAAAATGCATGTTGAAATACTTGACTCTGTCAAAATTTCAAGGTTGGTATAAGGTGGGAATTTTAATGAAAGATGCTCAAAGAGCCACTCTCTTCAATAAATTGACTAGATATATTATCTAACTTATCTGGGATTTCAGACATCTATTGATCTTGGTATTTCATTTTCTTTACCAAATTGATTATTTGATAAAGGCATTACTCATAAGATCAAGTTAGATGTAATTGAAGTTGTTCAACTTTAAGGGATTTAATTTTTATAAATCTTCGTTTCGTTATTTGAATATTTTTGATAGATTTGGCATAATCTATTTCTTGTTGTATGAAATGATGATTTTCATTTAAAGTTGATACACAAAAGTGCTTACATACTTTTTCTGGATTTTGTGAAATTTATTTTCTGAATTTTTCTGAAGAAAAAGTTGGAGGCGATCCGGATTGGACAAGCCGATCCGGATCCCGAACGCAGGTATTTTCTGCGGGTAGCCGATCCGGATCGGATTCACGAACTGATCCGGATCGCGGCTAGGGTTTTATATAGAACAAAAGGAGTTTGATTTCTTTTTACTTCAATCTTTTGTTCCCAAGTCTCCAGAGCTTCTCTCTCTAGAATTCATCCGTCTTGGAAGCTTACAAACTCAAGTTCTTCGATTATAAGTAAGTTTTATTGATCAAAATCTCGGTTTTTCACAATTTTTCATGTTCTTCCTCAAAACGTGATGAAATTTCTGTATCTTTTTCGTTTTGGATTAGTTTTTGATCAAATTTCTTTTGAAATAAGAACTCTGGGTAGATTAGTTTTGATTATATGCTAGATATTCTCAAGATAAACGGATTTTTGGCCTTCGATTTCAAAAATTCGGTTTTAGGGCATATAATGGGAATTTTCCAAAATCATGCGATTAATCTATTTTTAAAATTCTTTTTGCAAAACTAATTTGATTCTTAGTCTCTCTACACGATTATGATTGTTTGGGTACGATTTTTCAAATTTTTGAAAATTAATAATTTTTCGTGTTCTTGAGTTGTTGCTCACAGGTTTTTCTTCTCTCACAAAGGACAACAGCAATGGTGATCACTTGGGTTGTATTTCTTCTGGCTGCTATGGTTCATACAAGAGATACTATCAAGCCCAAGAAGGCTAAGAAGGCGAAGAAAACAAAGGATGATTCCGATACGGACTCTGAGACCGAATCGATCGATTGGGATGATTTATTGGTAGAAGCAACTGCTCCTACTGCTTCGAAAGGAAAAGCGCCTGCAGAAACATCAAAGGAAAAGGCTCCACCTACTGCTGCTGAAAAGGGAAAAGCTCCAATGGAAGAAACTCTTGTGAAAACAAAAAGAAAAAGTGTTGCCCGCAAGAGAGGGAGTGCTCGAGGAATTTCCATTGAGGAACCAGTTGCTAGCCAGCCTCCTCCACAAGACTTTATTAGCTCTGCTAGGATCAAGGATTTTGAGAACAGGGAATGCATTGGCGAAAGACATGTCAATGTCAAAGCCTTGAAGGAACGATCTCCACTATTTGGGACTCTGTATGACCAGACAGGTCTTGCTCCCATTTGCAATTTCCCCGAGACCACTGGGTATTGTCTTCACTCAGCAAGGATGTTTTATCAAAATGCTTCCTATCTAGTTGATCAGGAGAACGGACGTCGAGAATTTCAAACATTGGTTAAAAATGTTAAGATTAAAGTCACTCCTCAACTAATTGGAGAGGTGTTAGGGATGAAGGCCAGAGCTGATGGCCCTCATTATCTGAAGAGTCAAATCTTCTCCACCAACTCCTGGAGAGTGGTAGTTGATGGAATTTGTCTTCCAGATACTCTGTCGACAGGAAATTTCGTCTTTTCAAAAGAGCTTCGCCCAGAGTATCGCTACGTGAACTTTATTGTGTGCTATAACATCCTTCCAAATATGAATACAAAGGTTCTTCGGTGGGATAGGATGTTATTCCTTTATCTTCTTGGAAACCCCACAGCGGCAATAGGAGCAAACTTAAACATTCCTTACGTCATCTGGTCAAGGATGGCACGCTATGTGGAACATGCTCACCCCTCAGAGAGACTTCCCTATCCAATGATCATTATGCGCATTTTTAGAAAATTTAAAGTTGACACAAGTTCGAGTTCCTACATGCACAGTCTAGGAACGATCAATGAAACGACTATTGTAAAGTCTCTTTCAACAAAACAAGATGAGCCCCCATCACCTCCTCACCGACGAAGAGCACAACAACAAGCAACAACCTCTGCACCGGGAGCAACACCTCCAGTCCCACCAGCACATGCAGCACAACAAGCACCTCCATCAACATCCGATGATGATGCATCGGTTACCTCTATTTATAAAGAACATCAACGTCTCTCCAATGAGCAAGAACGCATATCGAATGAACTTATTGAAATGAAGGAAGAATTAAAAGAAGTCAAAAAGAAGCAGTCATCCATGAACAAACGATTAAAGAAAATCTTCCAAAAACTCGGATGCATCAGTTCGGATGAATCTGAGTAATCCGTATCCTTCTAATTCTTTTCTTTGTGCAGGTTTTAATTTTCAATTTTTTTTTTTTTGTTCTCAAACTTTTGGTTCTCGAACTTTTTAACTCTCCTTATTATTTTTGTAATCTTGGCTAACTTTGTGACAAAAAGGGGGAGAGAATATTAGAACAGTTGAACAATGAAACTATGATCGATTGTCCAGTTGTGAACCATGAAGGTACTCGATTGTCCAGTTGTGAACCATGAAGGTAAGTATAACTTCTCGATTGTCCAGTTGTGAACCATGAAGGTAAGTATAACTTCAACTTTTGGTTTTCTCTTGTGATTGCATGCATGCCTCGACTAATTATTCGATTAACTATTTGGGCATGTAATATAACTAACAAGTTGATCTTGACTAACAATGTTGTGACATTTGAATTTTGAATGCATAGAAGATATGTTGGTTGTTAACTATGATCCAATTACATATCTGAATGTATAAATGTCATGGTAAGTATAAATGAGTATAAACTTCATCTCTGTGTGTGGTTTTTGAATGACATAAAATTCTTGAGGTATCTAACGATTTCTTTTGTCAAGAATGATTTCTTTTGTAGAGAGTACAGATGTCTAAGTCTAGAGTCCGTTTTAGGAGTTTAATTCATGTATCTATCTTTATTTGGATCTCATTGTAAATTTTTGTTCTATGGTGATATCAACAAAAATATCTTTTTGAATTTTCTTGAGTGGATTTGTGTTTTGTCACGAAACCGCCAAAGGGGGAGATTGTTACGGAATTTGAGTTGGCGTATTTCGTGAATTCGGTTAAGTCTTGAAGATTGAAGATAAAGAAGGTTGGATCATATAACTCAATCTCAAGAAAGAAGAATTCAAAAGGATCAGGTATGTTTAACTAATTATCTTTGGTGATCCGAATACTTCTTATAGTGTAGAAACACTTGGATGAATTTTTAATTACATAAAAATCAAAAACGGGACATAGGACATGTTCAGGATCCGGATCAGACACTTCGATCCGGATCCCGAAGGGTGTTAGTTCATACGCAAATTCAATCCGGATCGTAGCCTCTTTTGATCCGGATCCCGAACACTGGTTTTTACCGTAATATATGAACGATCCGGATCAGGCATTTCAATCCGGATCCCGAACATTGGTGTTTGGTGAATTGTATGAACGATCCGGATCAGGCACTTCGATCCGGATCCCGAACCTTTGTTTTTCTGGAAACTGTCTGTCTCGTTACTGCAATCCGGATCGCCGAAATCCGATCCGGATCGTCGTCCTGAAAAATTCCAGAAAAGGTTAGTTTTTGATTCTTATCCTCTTCCAACGGTTTCTAACCTATAAATAGACCCTTTAATTCATCTTTTAGGGTACGACGCAAAATGGAAAAAATACGACCGAAATAGAAAAATCCACATATAGAGAAGAAAGGAAATACTAGATTTAATTCTATGTTTCTTCATCTATATTATTAATTTGATTCTAGGTTTTCCAAACTCAGATTTTGAGTAGAATCAAATTAATGAATACTTAGATGGTATTTCCGATCTATTTCTAATCTAAGTATTTGGCGGATCATCACCACCCAAAAACAACGATTTCCCAAAATCGGCGCGTGGACTCGCGTGGCCTTGTGGATTCAAGGTGCTACCGCTCTCGTGGATTCGGAGCGAGGTACGTTCGTGGATTCGAGACGTGCTACTGGGTGAAGACCGTGGATTCGGTCGGACGTCGTGGACTCGACGTTGGACGCCGTGGATTCGGCGTTGGACGTAGATCGTGGATTCGAGAAGCGTTGCGGAGCGAGCGAAGAAGATCAACTAGGAGCGTATGGAAAAAGGTTGAGTCGTCTGTGAGTACAGTATATCACATTTGTACGTGTTATAATTCTAGTGGATTTCACCGTGTTATCGGTCCCGTGGTTTTTTACTCCGGTTTGGAGTTTTCCACGTAAAAATCTCTGCGTGTTATTTATTTTTCCGCATTGGGTTTTATATCGCAAAAATTTTTGAGTGTTTATTGTTTACACCTATTCACCCCCCTCTACGTGTTTTTTCCCCTATTTAGATCCAATTATACATAACCCAACAGTGCTAACTTGGTTAACCGGTCCACTATGACCCATATCGTGTCGTGCCCCTGCTGCGAATGTGGGAACCCCGTGACGAAATCCATGGTGATACGATCCCACTTCCACTCTGGCACCGGTAAAAGCTGTAACTTTCCCGCTGGTCGCTGGTGCTCGGCCTTTATCTGTTGACATACCAGGCAATGAGCTACATGTCGTGTCACATCCCCCTTCAGTTTAGGCCACCAAAAGGTTTGCTTGAGATCCCTGTACATCTTCGTGCCTCCTGTATGCGCCGCATAAGGGGCGCGGTGTGCCTCTGCCAAAATTTCCTCCTTCAATTCCGACGAATCCGGCACGCAAATCCGCCGGCGGAACCGTAGGGTGCCATCGCCTTCCACCGAAAAATCATTCTCTTGGTACAGGGAGATCTTGTCTCGTACGAGCTGTAAGTGAGAGTCGGTCTGTTGCCCTTCCCGGATCTTCTCTAACAGCGTCGGCATGACTATCAAGGTTAAAAGTCGCGCAACCGTGCCCGCTGGTACCACCTCCAACTTCAATTGTGAGAACTCCGCGATCAAGCTGCTCTGCTCAGTTATCGCGCCTATAGACACCCCTTCCAGTTGCCCCTTTCTGCTCAAAGCGTCTGCCACCACGTTTGCCTTCCCGGGGTGGTATTGAATTGTTAGATCGTAATCCTTCAGCAACTCTAACCACCGCCTCTGCCGCAAATTTAATTCCTTTTGGGTGAACAGGTACTTGAGACTTTGGTGGTCCGAGAAGACGGTACAGTGGACACCAAAGAGGTA
Source organism: Tillandsia leiboldiana (assembly GCA_029204045.2). Classification (NCBI taxonomy): domain Eukaryota; kingdom Viridiplantae; phylum Streptophyta; class Magnoliopsida; order Poales; family Bromeliaceae; genus Tillandsia; species Tillandsia leiboldiana. Next base: position 46,725 of record JAQNDB010000434.1, on the reverse strand, counting down.
GTGTCTCCATAACTTTAAAACGAAGACCACTGCGGCCAGCTCTAAATCGTGTATCGGGTAGTTCTTTTCATAATCCTTCAGTTGCCTGGAAGCATAGGCTATTACTTTCCCTTGTTGCATCAGTACACCCCCAAGGCCGATCCTTGATGCGTCGCAGTACACTTCATAATCCTCTCCGGGTGTCGGTAGTACAAGTATTGGTGCCCTGGTTAGCCTTCTTTTGAGTTCTTCGAAGCTCTCCTGGCATTTAGCCGTCCATACAAATTTCTCCCCTTTTCTGGTCAACCGGTTTAAAGGGGCAGCAATCTTCGAGAAACCCTCGACGAATCGTCCGTAATATCCTGCCAGGCCCAGGAAACTACGGATCTCCGTCACTGTAGTCGGCGGCTGCCAGTCAATTACCGATTCCACCTTCTTGGGGTCCACTGCTATTCCCTCCGCTGAGATCACGTGTCCTAGAAATCCCACTTCGCGAAGCCAAAATTCACATTTCTTGAGCTTAGCAAACAACTTCTGATCCCTAAGAGTCTGGAGTATGGTTCGCAAATGGTCGTCATGCTCCTGGTCGGTGGGTGAATAGATCAGGATGTCATCGATGAAGACCACTACGAACCGGTCTACGAAGGGCCTGAAGATTCTGTTCATCATATTCATAAACACCGCGGGGGCGTTCGTAAGCCCGAAGGGCATAACCGTGAACTTGTAGTGGCCGTACCGGGTCCGGAAGGCGGTTTTTGGAATATCCTCGTTTCGAACCCGGAGCTGGTGGTATCCCGATTGCAGGTCAATCTTTGAGAAGACCATTGCTCCCCGTAGCTGGTCGAAGAGGTCGTCGATTCTGGGCAGGGGGTACTTGTTCTTCACCGTAACCTTGTTTATCCCCCTGTAGTCGATGCAGAGACGCAGGCTTCCGTCTTTCTTTCGCACAAAGAGTACCGGTGCGCCCCAGGGCGACACACTCGGCCTGATAAACCCTTTGTCCAAGAGGTCTTCAAGTAACGCCTTAAGCTCCTTCAACTCCACGAAGGCCATTCGGTAAGGCGCCTTCCTGATAGGCTGCGTGCCCGGTAGGAGTTCGATAGGGAACACCACCTCTCGTTCAGGGGGCATCCCAGGCAGTTCCGTCGGGAAAACATCGGGAAAGTCCCTCACTACTGGGATGTCTGAAAGTGTCACCGGGGGTCGGGTGGCTAGATCCGCAGATGCTAAGTAGGCCACACACCCTCCCTCCACTAATCTTCTGGCTCGTGCTAATGAGATGACGGCTGGGAAGGAGGTGCTCTTGCACGCCAGGTACACGTGTTCAGGGAAACCCGATTCTTGTAGTCGCACTTGCCACTTCTCACAGTCGATGAGTGCTTGGTACTTCGTGAGCCAGTCCATGCCCAACACTGCGTCGTATTCCTTCAGGGAAATTACCACTAAATCCTAAGGGCAAGACAGTCGCCCTAGCTTTATCGGGCAGGCGGCCACAAAGCTATCCGCGTCCAAAGGCCCACCCGCCGTTTGGACCGTCATTCGACATTGGAGAGATCTCTCCCCAAGACCATGCACAAACACGAAGTCACGAGAAATGAAAGAGTGTGTTGCTCCGGTATCAAAAAGAGTTCTAGCACGGGAATTTGGAACAGAAGTAATACCTGCTATTACGTCCTCCGGCGGGTCCGACTCTTGGCGGGTCATCGAGTACACTCTCCCGCCCGCCTGAGGTTGTCTTTCCCCTTCTCGCCGCGGTGCAGGGGGTCTAGAAGTTGACCCCATAGGGGCTTTCCCCCGTCCAGACTGTTGTGGCGATGGCGCAGAAGCTGCTGAGGAAGCTGTTCCCAGGGTTAAAGGGCAGTTGTGGCGGAAGTGCCCCTGCTTGCCGCAGCGAAAATAATGATCATGTCTCTGGGGGCACTCCAACACCCGGTGTGCCCCTCCGCAAATCACACAAGGCCTGTCTCCCGGCCTCGGTCCTCCTGTAGGTGCCCTCCGTGATCCCGAATTTGGTCTCCACCGTTTGGGGGGTCGGCTCCCGCTAGGAAAGCCTCCCCCAGAGTACTGTTGCTGTCGCTTCTTATCCTCTTGCTGCACTGGGCCCTCCCTCCTGGCGCGCGTAACAGCGAACCCGCGCTCCACCACAGTGGCCCTGTCGACCACTTTCCGAAAAGTGTGTAAGTCGGCTGCTTGTACCACCTGGAATAAGTCGCTTCGCAAGCCATCCACGAAAAGTTGCGCCTTGTGGGACTCGTCCCTTATGACGAATGGGACGCAGTTGGCCAGTCTCACGAACTCGCGTTGATATTCCATAACTGTCCTGCTCCCCTGCTGGATGTGGTTCAAGTCGTCCTCCAATTTCTTTTTGACGCTGCTGGTGAAGAAAGCCCCGAACAGCTCATGCTTGAACGTCGTCCACGATGGGAGCGCGGTGCCCTTTGTGGAATCAGGGCGTACCGTCTTCCACCATAAGCGAGCGTTCCCCTCTAGGAAATGGACCGCTAGGGGAACCCGGTCGCAATCCTCCATGAGCAAGTCTTCAAATAATTTTTCCATCGATCCCACCCACTTCTCGACGACCCAGGGATCAGTCGTCTCCCCTTCGAACATGGGTGGATCATATTTCTTAAAGTCAGCCAGGTTGGCCCGCACTCAGTCCCGCTCAATCAGCGGAACTGACCCCTCCCCCGTGGCAGCGGCGGCCACTGTAGGGGAAGGTGTCACCACGGTCTCTCCCAGGATGCCCCCGCCGAGGGTCCCCGGCGCCGGTCCCATAGTCGCTGTCGCAGGTGCTGCTGCTGTTGGCGTCGTGGTCTGGGCTGGTGGTATCCCGGCTGCTGCAGCCGGTGGAGGGGCCGCTCCTGCCCAGGCCCCCGTCACTTGCGGTTCCGTTGCCGGCGCGGTTAGGCCCTGCGGAGGGGCCGGAGCGACCGTCACTGTCGCGGCCGGTTGCTGTTGCGTCAACTGACGCACGTGATCCGTGAGGGTCGCCAGCTGCCCTGCCATCTCTCGCAGTTGTTGCCGCAGGAGCTGGTTCTCCGCGGCCGTCGACGCTGTCGCGTCTGCTCCCGTGTCCTCGACGGATGATCTAGTTCGGGCCATCTCTGTACACACACACCACAAAAGTCAGCTCTAGACTCCGTTAGTATAGCAGTCAACCACCTATCGAGAGAAAAGGACCTATACTTCCCCCTCCCCCGATCACTCGCGTTATACGCTCTTATGCCCCACTCATTTCCTTCATTGTAGCTAAGTGAGGTATCTTCGTGGATGTCGGACACTGACTGTTGTGATTAAAGAATCTCTCTGATACCATCTTAATCTGTCACGCCCCAGGGGTTTCATTCAGCGGAAACAATCATCCAAAAGGGGTTTGTTTTGCGTGTAAGTTTTTTTTTGAAAATCCTTTCTTCCCCAGAGCGTACCCAGACCCGCCGCATACACAGATTTGCTCTAGAAACGGACAAAGTCTCCTTTGTATATGCACGGCGTCGCGGTTAATACAACATCCAAGTACAGTCGTTTATTTAATCACAACAGTTTCTAAACATGCAAACACATACAGAGCTGAACAATTCTCAGGGCCGAGCAATTTAAAAGGATAAATCCACAGTTTTGAAAGCGGTGCCCACCCAGCACCCAGATTTCTAAAACCGTTTCGAAAATCATAAATCCACAGAGTTTTTAAAACAGTGCCCACACGACACTCAGGGTTTGAAATCCGTTTCGAAATTCATAAATCCACAAGGTTTTGAAAACGGTGTCCACACGACACCCAGATTTTGTAAAACGATTTTCGTAATTCTTTTTCTTTGTTTTTCTTTTCTTTTCTTTGAAAACGACCGAATAGAAATAGAAACCAAACTCAACGTTCTCATATCCAGAGAGTACAATGCCGATATCCACACTGACCCCACGAGGGTATCGAGAACCACACAGTAGCCAACAATATCAAATGAAGTGAGAAGGAAAAGAGAAAATACAGTCTAGGGTCCCCATGGACCCAAAAACTCCCGCCTCGGCCTCACCGTCGCCTAGGTGTAATGACACGACTTTTCTAGTGATATTTTACCCTCCTGCTAATAGAGTGTGAGTTAGAGGAAATTAAAATATCGGGCTCTTTAGAGTTGACTAACACGCGGTGCGGATATTTCTTGGTGATAGAGCTCGAAAAACGATGAACGGCGGTGCAATCGGATCCAAAATCCGATGTACAGATCTCCCGGAATGGGGTTTCTAAGATCGCAGTGACTTAAAGCGTGCATCGAAATTCGTGTAAAATATCTGGCACGCTTTTTGAGGAATTTTGGATATTCCGTGTGATTAATTAATTAAGGAATTAATTAATCAATGACATGAAATTAAATCTGGGAATTTATTCCCTATATTCATTAATTAGGAAATTAATTAATCGGTGACTAGGATTTAAAAAGGTGGGGCTTATCTCGTGGGATTAGATATTTATTGTTAGAAGATAAATATCCGAATATTCGGGACTTTTCCTTTTTACGTACGAATAATAAAAGGGAAATAAAAGAATAAAATAAAAGGGGAAATTAAATTAATAAGAGGATATTTAAACCCCGGTCACCGGAAAGCGGAAAAAACCCTAATTTAAAATACCGTCTTCTCAAATCCTCCTCTTTCGTGCGTACCGAAAACCAAACGAAACCCTAGTTTGAAAAGAGAGGGAGAAAGCGGAGGAACCCGATCGCCCCGATTGACGTCCGGAGACCGGAGAACAAGACGCCGTCATCTACGGGGAGCGGATCCGGATCTCCAACGCCGCGAGAACCAAGATTGGTTCTTTAGTTCCGATAAATTAAGGTTAGTGATCATCGTTACGTTTGTCAAATTAATCGGGAGTTTTCCGTGTTCTTGTAAGGTCGTTTTAATTGGTACATCGATCGCGGATTTTCGTCGGGTTTTGATCCATGTTTTATTCTCGTTCTTGATCGAGGGTGATCGATGGTTTTTATCGAGTTTAATCGATGATTTTTTTAATCGGTTTCTTTTTATCGGGCTTCCGATCGACGTTTTGGTTGTCCGTCGATCGTTGGTTTAGTCATTAGAATTATCGTGTATTTATTCGGGAATTTTTAGGGATGTTTCGTTGGAACATAGTGGGTTAACGGGAGGCCGCCGCCGCCGTTGTTAAACGGGAGGCCGCCGCCGTCGTCACCATGGTCGCGGGGTCTTCGCCGGAGTCGCACGGGAGCGAAAACGGAGAAGAAAACCGCGAAATTAGGGTTTACTGTGCTTGTCCGTACAGCGCGGTCCACGGGTCCAGGCGTGCACCCGGTGCACGCCCGCAGCGTCGGAAGCACAAGACCCGGTGCACGGTTTCGCGCATCGGCCCGGCCCAAGGCGCGCGGTGCACGCCTCATGCGTGCACCCGGCGCATGCCTCACGGCCACCCGACGCGCAGAGCCGGTGCACGCCTCGCGCGTGAACCGGCCCGGCCCAAGACGCGCGGTGCACGCCTCCTGCGTGCACCCGGTGCATGCCGCACGGCCGCCCGATGCGCAGACCCGGTCCACGGTTGCCCCTGTGCGCCACCCGACAGCCCAAAGTTCGGTGGCTCCGTTTGGGTCCGTTTTTCCACCGTTTTGAGCGCCGTTTTCGCCGTTGGGATCACAATCTCCGCGGTTTTCTTGGCATGGCCACTTGGGATCTTCTTGTGTCACGCCCCGAGTTCAAAAACCAGTGTATAAATTTTTTTTTTTTTTTTTTTAATCAGAGTTGCAAAAACAGCCAGGGCAATGACAGACCGCCACATATATAGAAGAGTCCCAATCCCAAATGTAACGACCCGGCCCACTAGCAATAATAACTCGTTGGGCCCAAACCACAGCCCAAAATGCTTAAGCCCAGTTTTTACTACTAGTGTCCATGTCCTCTTATATACCCAAACACATCCACATTCGCATCCGAAGTAGGACTATTGGGGTGTCACAGACTCTCCCCGTTTAGGCCTGACGTCCTCGTCAGCCCAAACACACACACAACAGCCCAAGATCACCAGGCGATGTGAGACTTGTCTCGCTAGTCCTGTCATCTGGACCCAGGCTCAGCCGAGACTCGTCGCACACTTCCGGCTGGTTATTGGCTCTGATACCAAATGTAACGATCCGGCCCACTAGCAATAATAACTGGGCTTAAGCATTTTGGGCTGTGGTTTGGCCCAACGAGTTATTATTGCTAGTGGGCCGGATCGTTACATCTTGGTCACTATTTTATTTTGTTGGGTGCCGATTTCGCCGACGCTCCGCGCCTCGACGAAATTGTCGGAGGCGCGCCGCCGGGTCCCTTTTCTCATTGTTTTTGCCGTCGGGGCCTTTTTGATTTAACCATTGACGTCCCGAGTGGGCTACCGGTTGGGGATTGGGTTTTGTTGGTTTTCCGTTAGCGGTTTTGGGTTCCGACGGAGTTCGCGACGAAATAGTCGCGGTCCGGTTGTTGTTAGTCTTCGATGTTACCGGTTTGAGCTAAGTGTGCGGTGTTACTTGACGGTTTTGATTTGTTGGGTTTTTGATTGACGTCGCGATCCTCTAGGTGCAGTGATTTCGGTTTTGGTGGGTTCATTGTTACAGTGGTTGGGACCACTAATGTTACCTGATTAGGGTAAGGTGTTAATTTGTGCCTTTGGTTGTTCCGTTAGGCCGCGTGAAGTTCCGATTGCTTAAGAGGGTCTTGGGAGCGGTCGTATATCTTCATTCCAGGTGGGTACCCTTGCTATAAGTGCAACAATTGCAGTAAGTGCATCTATCATCATAAAAAGGCTCGTTAAATTGTCTAACAAAGTAGATGGAATGTTAAATCTTTCGCTTAAATGTTTCTTTTCATTCTAACATGATAATTGTAGCGACTGCGGTCGCGGTGCTCAATACACGCCGACAACGGCAAATATTGGGGTGGGATGTGTTACGGAATTTGAGTTGGCGTAGTTTCGTGAAAGTTTCAAGTCCTGAAGATTGAAGGTGAAGAAAGTTGGATCATTTAACTCAATCTCAAGAAAGAAGAATTCAAAAGGATCAGGTATGTTTAACTAAAGAATTTGTGTGATCCGAATACTTCTTGTAGTGTAGAAACACTTGGAAGAATCTTTCATTGCATAAAAATCAAAAACTGGACTTGGGACATGTTCAGGATCCGGATCAGGCTGTTCGATCCGGATCCCGAAGGTGGTTCGTTCATACATCGTCGCAATCCGGATCGTAGTCTCTTGATCCGGATCCCGAACGTTGAGTTTACCATCTACCTTGAACGATCCGGATCTTGCTTCGCAATCCGGATCCCGAACGTTGATGTTTGGTGAACTGTATGAACGATCCGGATCGTAGTCACATGATCCGGATCCCGAACCTTCGTTTTTCTGGAATTGGCTGTTTCGTTATGACGATCCGGATCTCAGTTATCACGATCCGGATCGCCGTCCGTAAAATTCCAGAAATGGCAGGTTTTTGATTCTTATCTCCTTCCTAGGGTTTCTAACCTATAAATAGACCCTATGTCTTTCTTTCTAGGGTCAATCCACATAGCCGTCATTTTCATATATCATCTTATACGGCTATAGATCCACATATAGAGAAGAAAGGAAATCATTAGAGAATACTCTATGTTTCTTCATCTATATTGATTAGTTTGATTCTAGGTTTTCATACTCACATCTTGAGTTGAATCAAACTAATGAATACTTAGATGGTATTTCCGATCTATCTTTGATCTAAGTATTCGGCGGATCATCACCACCCAAAAACAACGATTACCCCAAAATCGGCGCGTGGATTCGCGTGTCCTTGTGGATTCAAGGTTCATTCGCTCTCGTGGATTCGGAGCGAGGCACGTTCGTGGATTCGAAGGGTGCTATTGGGTGAAGACCGTGGATTCGGTCGGACGTCGTGGATTCGACGTTGGACGCCGTGGATTCGGCGTTGGGCGCAGATCGTGGATTCGAGAAGCGTCTGGAGCGAGCGGAGAAGATCCTCTAGGAGCGTATGGAAAAGGTTGAGTCGTAAGTGTGTACGGTAAATCACCTTGTACGTGTTTTAATTCTAGTGGATTTCTGCCGTGTTATCGGTCCCGTGGTTTTTTACTCCGGTGATGGAGTTTTCCACGTAAAAATCTTGCGAGTTATTTTCATTTCCGCATTGGGTTTTTTATCGCAACGATTTTTGAGTGTTTATACGTTTACACCTATTCACCCCCCTCTAGGTGTTTCTTCCCCTATTTAGATCCGTATTATATACGACCCAACAAGTGGTATCAGAGAGGGAATAGGGTTGTGAACAATGGTTGAAGGTGGAAACATCAATCGACCCCCTTTCTTTGATGGAACAAATTATGCGTACTGGAAAGTACGGATGAAAGCCTTTTTATCTTCCATCGACGAAAGGGTGTGGCATTCAATTGAATCAGGATGGACTAATCCAACTGAACTTATCTCTGATGTTCACACCTTAAAACCTAGGTCGAAATGGACCAAGGAAGAGTTTGAGTTATCTTCTTACAATGGCAAGGGAATTAATGCTATTTTTAATGCCTTATCTCAAACTGAATTCTCTCGCGTCTCGGCATGTGAGACTGCGAAAGAAATCTGGGATGTTCTCCAGGTTACACATGAGGGAACTAACCTCGTGAAGATTCAGAAACTGCAGATGCTTACGAGCAAGTTTGACTCTATTTTGATGGCAGAAAATGAATCTTTCACGGACTACTATACACGATTGCAAGACATCGTAAACTCATGTGCTAATCTGGGAGAGAAGATTCCAGAATTTAAGATTGTAAGAAAAATCTTAAGAACTCTTCCTGAACGATTTCGCCCAAAGTTTACTGCCATTGAAACTATTAAACACCCGGACGAAATACGTGTAGAAGAATTAGTTGGTTCATTACAAACTTATGAAATGACTTTTAATACTAACAATTCTTCTGGAAAAGCATCCACTTCTAAGTCTTCAGGTTATGCGTTGAAAACAACTAAGGAAGAAGACGCGGATACATCCTCCTCGGACGATGACGAGAACCTTTCTATGGAGGAATTTGAGAAGCAGCTCGCTCTCTTGACAAGGAATTTTCGCCGCAACTTTCGAAGGGGTAATTCAAGCAAATCTCCATCCTTCAGAAAGTGGAACAAAGGCAAGGGTACTCCAAGTCACAAGTCAAGAAAGCAGGAGAACTTCTCAAAGGATAAGAAAAGTTCAGAAGGACAACTGCAATGCTTCAAATGTCGAGGCTACGGCCACATTGCAACGGAGTGTCCTAACAAGTATCCGGCAAAGAAGAAGGCGATGCAAGTCGTCACTTGGGATGACAACTCAACGTCAAATGAGTCGTCTTCAAGTGATGAAGAAAAGAGCTCCACGGCATTCCACGCGTCCACATCTTCACCATTCATGTGCTTTATGGCAAGTACGTCTGAATCATTGTCCAACTCCACTGTTGAAAAGAATGCAATGGACAATGAATCGGATGATTCGGAAGGTGAAGATTTTGCTCTAGCCTACCACAGACTTTTGAGGGACTCAAAGAAAGTGGCTAAGCAAAACAAGAGTTTGAGAGGGAGATTGCATGATCTCGAAGAAGAAGCAAAAAGAGCGACTTCTCTCTCAAACGCTCTTGAAGTGGAAAGGGAAAACCTGATAAAAGAAAATGCTTCCCTTCAAGAGTCCAATGAGCAACTTGAAAAGGAATATACAAATCTGGTGGATAACGCGAATCACTTTTCAAAGCTCTACAACGAGGCTCGACAGGATAACCTGGAAATGACAAAGACCATTTTCCAACTCAAGAATGACTTACAGCGATTCTCTTCAGGAAGGAGTAAGTTGGATAGACTTCTTGGTCTTGGTCAATCAAATAGGTTCGGCCTCGGATACACTCAAACTGGAAACAGTCCAAGTTCGAGTGAGACAGTTTTTGTGCCTCAGTCGGTATCTCCTCCTCCGACACCGGAATTCAAGACAAACAACGACAACAAACCTACTTCATCCTCTTTGGGATCGTCAAGATCTAAGGTATGTTTTCGTTGTGGTGTTTCAGGGCACATAAGAAGATATTGCAAGACGGGAGTCGAACGCTCATCTCAAGCACCTCTTGCATCAACTACCAAAAAGGCTCCTTTCCGGAAATCAAAGCAAAACTTTTCAAATGAAAAGAGACTTGGTAGTTCACCGCGCAAGACGACTTCATCAAGGAGCAACAATCGTTTTAACAAGACGCTTTCACCTAGGCACAAAACTTCACGACCATTACAGACGCATTCCAAAAAGGTTTGGGTGCGCAAAGGTGAAATTTTCCCTTGTCTTGTTTCCAATATTTCCTTGCATGCATATGATAGCTCGTCTTGGTATCTGGATAGCGGGTGTTCCCGTCACATGACCGGTGACAAAAATAGTTTTCAAAATCTTGAGAAAATCTCCGAAGGACACGTTGTTTTCGGAGACGGTCGATCTTCCAAAATTGTTGGAAAAGGGACGGTAGCTATTCCAGATGGCCCGATTTTGAAAAACGTCTTATTTGTTGATGGCCTTAAGACTAACCTCATAAGCATAAGTCAACTTTGCGACAATGGTTTTTCAGTTAACTTTTCATCGGTTGAATGCGTTGTAACTGATAAGGACCATGCTTTCTTTCTAAAAGGGGTTAGATCTGAAAACAATTGTTATGTTGTTCCTAATAAATTTTCTGAAAATTGTAACTTAGCCGCTTTGAATAATGAAACTCTTTGGCATGAAAGGCTAGGTCACTTAAATTTTAAGTAACTTACTAGAATTTCAAACAAGGACGTGGTCAAGGGGATTCCAAAGCTTTTATTTAAACAAAACGTTGTGTGTGGTGGTTGCCAAAAGGGAAAACAGTCTAGGACTGCACACAAGAACTTGAACCACGTTGGTACAAAACGGCCCTTGGAACTTTTGCACATGGACTTAATGGGGCCGACCCGTCAACCATCTTTGGGAGGTAAATGGTACATCTTTTTATTGGTTGATGATTTCTCTCGGTTTTCTTGGGTAGCATTTCTGAGAGAGAAAGCTGATACGTTTGACTCTTTTCATGAGATTTGCCATCGTATTATGATTGAAAAGAATGAAAAGATCATTCGTGTTAGAAGTGATAGGGGTGGAGAATTCATAAATTCAAAATTCATTGACTTTTGTACTTCAAATGGCATTAAACATGAATTCTCGGCACCCTATACACCTCAGCAGAATGGTGTTGTTGAGCGCAAAAACAGGGTTGTTCAAGAGATGGCGCGTGTGATGCTTCATAGCCGGAAATTACCGCTACATTTTTGGGCTGAAGCTGTGAACACCGTTGTCTATGTCATTAACAGAGTGTATTTGCGCCCAGGAACCTTGAATACACCATATGAGCTGTGGTTTAGTAGAAAACCGGATATCAAGTACTTTCGTATCTTCGGGAGTCGATGTTACATCTTACGTGACCGTGAAAATCTTGGAAAGTTCGACTCTCGAAGTGATGAAGGGATCTTTTTGGGTTATTCTACGAATAGCAGAGCATATCGAGTATTTAACATTGAATCTAAGACGATCGTAGAATCTATAAATGTTAAAGTAGATGAAGCTTCTCATTTTGAATCTGAAAAATCTACCCTCGATATCTCTCTAGATGATGATTCTCCTGCTAGTGCATCTTCTCATAATAATACTTCCAATATTAATGATGCATCTAATGGTTCTTCTAGTTTATCTGATGTGCAGGAATCATCTCGTGTACCTCCGAGTACTCCGTTTCAACAAACGCTACGAATCTCCAAGGATCATCCGGAATCGAACATCATTGGAGATCCACAAGAAGGAGTTAGAACTCGAAGGCAGTTGGTTTGTGGATTTGCTTGCTACGTATCTTTAATCGAACCAAAGACAATAGATGAAGCTCTTCAGGATGACTACTGGATTAAAGCAATGCAGGAAGAGCTCCATCAATTTGAGCGAAACAAAGTCTGGGAATTAACGAAGCCTCCAAAGCAACATAATGTGATAGGTACCAAATGGATCTTCAAGAACAAGAAAGATGAAGATGGTACTATCATCAGGAACAAGGCACGACTAGTTGCTCAAGGCTACTCTCAAGTAGAAGGTATAGACTTTGACGAAACTTTCGCCCCTGTAGCTAGACTCGAGTCCATTCGTATATTGTTTGCTATTGCTTGTCATTTTAAAATCAAATTATTTCAAATGGACGTCAAGAGCGCATTTCTAAATGGGTTTTTAAATGAGGAAGTTTATGTAGCTCAACCGAAAGGTTTTGTAGATCATAAACAACCTAACCATGTTTTTCGTTTGAAAAAGGCTCTTTACGGTCTGAAACAAGCACCGCGAGCATGGTACGAAAGGTTAACAAAGCACCTTTTGGAGAAGGGCTATACTCGAGGGGGAGCTGACAGGACTCTCTTTGTGAAGCATTATCAAAATAATTTCATTGTAGCACAAATCTATGTCGATGACATTGTATTTGGTGCAACAAAAGATAATGATGCTTCTAAATTCGCGGAGACCATGGAAAGCGAATTTGAGATGTCCATGATGGGCGAACTGTCTTATTTTCTTGGATTGCAAATTAAACAAAATGATGAAGGTATTCACTTGAGTCAATCCAAGTATGCACTGGAGTTGGTCAAAAAGTTTGATCTAGAAAATTGTAAAGATTTTCCAACTCCAATGGGAACTAGCCACAAGGGACTTGGAAGTGAATCACATAGTGAGAATGTAGACGAGAAACTGTATAGAAGTATGATTGGAAGTCTACTTTACCTCACGGCTAGTCGCCCGGATATATCCTTTAGTGTTGGGATTTGCGCGAGATATCAATCAGCACCAAAGGAGGTTCACCTGAAAGCGGTGAAACGGATCATCCGGTACATCAAAGGATCAATTAATTTCGGAATTTGGTATCCTATGGGAACAAGTCTGGACATTGTTGGATACTCAGATGCCGATTGGGCAGGATCAGTGGATGATCGGAAAAGCACGAGTGGTGCATGCTTCTATCTTGGCCATTGCCTTGTTGCATGGCACAGTAAAAAGCAGAATTGCATAGCACTCTCGACTGCCGAAGCGGAATACATTTCAGCTGGAAGTTGCTCAACTCAACTCATTTGGATGAAAAGCGTATTGAGTGACTTCCGCATTTCAGCATCTTCGGTAACAATTCTTTGTGACAACACAAGTGCAATTAACATTTCTAAAAACCCTGTGTTGCACTCTAGAACAAAACATATTGAACTTAGATATCATTTTCTTAGAGAGCTAGTTGAATCAAATACTCTTCAACTTTCATATGTTTCAACTGAAGATCAATTAGCTGACTTTTTAACAAAACCTTTGGATCAAAAACGTTTTATTCATTTGCGAAAAGCAATTGGTATGCTTTCTTTGAAATAAACTTCTTTTTGAAACCTTTGCTTAAAATAGGTTTTGTATTTGTTTTGTTCTATTCAATATCTATGTTTATACATAGGATAGTAATTGAGCATAGATCTTAATTGACTTTAATTGCATCTGTTCACACATTTAGAAATTCATTATGCTTTTGCCATCATAATATTTCATTGTTGCAATGATCGTTTATGTTAATTAAATCATCTTCTAAAGTGATCAAAGTCAATTTCTCTCTCAATGATCTCTTGGTATAGTCATTATCTTATTTGACTGTTTAGTCGAGTATGAAATCGAGATCAATTTTTGGTTGAATACTTTATATCTTAAATAATTGATAGCCAATTGAGGGGGAGTCAAAGATAATGTAAAATGCTCAAAAGATGTGGAAAGAGTTACATCCCAATGAGGAGTGTGAAAACTACCACCACATGGAGGAAAGAGCTACCACCTCGGTCGTCCGAGTATTGTGTGCAGCTACCACATGTATACCAAGCATGGTTGTTCAAATTTTTGATTAAGTAAAATGCATGTTGAAATACTTGACTCTGTCAAATTTCAAGGTTGGTATAAGGTGGGATTTTAAAGAAAGATGCTCAAAGAGCCACTCTCTTCAACAGATTGTCTAGAAATATTATCTACCATATTTGGGATTTCAAACATCTATTGATCTTTGTATTTCATTTTCTTTACCGAATTGATTATTTGATAAAGGCATTACTCATAAGATCAAGTTAGATGTAATTGAAGGTGTTCAACTTTAAGGGATTTAATTCTTGTAAATTTTCGTTTCATTTTTGGATATTACTGATAGATTTGGCATAATCTAATTCTTGTTGTGTGAAACGATGCTTTTTGTTTAAAGTTGATACACCTTTGTGCTTACAATCTTTTTCTGGTTTTTCTTGAATTTCTCTGAAATTTTTCTAAAGAAAAAGTTGGGGCCGATCCGGATCGGGCAAGGTGATCCGGATCCCGAACGCAGGTTTTCTCCTGCGGGCTGACGATCCGGATTGGACCTGCCGATCCGGATCCCGAACGCAGTTTTTTCACTGCGGGTAGCCGATCCGGATCGCAAGCTCGGGAGGATCCGGATCGCGGCTAGGTTTTTATAAAGAACAAAAGGGTTTTGATTTCTTTTACTCCAATCTTTTGTTCAAAAGTTTCCAGAGCGCTTCTCTCAAGATTTCATCCTCCTTGGAAGCTTTCTAACTCAAGTTCTTCTGTTCCAAGTAAGTTTTATTGATCAAAATCTCGGTTTTTCACCGTTTTTCTCTTTTCCTCCTCAAACGTACGAAATTCTTGGATCGATTTTGTTTGTGGATGGTTTTTGATCAAATTTCTTTTGAAATAAGAACTCTGGGTTGTTTAGTTTTGATTATATGCTAGGTTTTCTCCTGATTAACGGATTTTTAGGCTTCGATTTCTAAAATTTCGGTTTTAGGGCATATAATAAGGATTTTCGAAATTCATGCAATTGATCTATTTTTAAAAGTCCTTTTGCAAAACTAATTTGATTCTTAGTCTCTCTACATGATTATGATTGTTTGGGTACAATTTTTTCAATTTTTGAAAACTAAGAATTTTTGTGTTCTTGAGTTGGTCTACTCAGGATTCCTTTTCTCAAGAAACCATTAGCAATGGTGATCACTTGGATTGTTTTTCTACTTGCGGCTATGGTTCATACGAGAGACACCGTCAAGCCCAAGAGGGCTAAGAAGGCTAAGAAAGCGAAGAAGGCTAAAGATGATTCCGATACAGAATCTGAAACGGAATCAATTGATTGGGATGAACTGCAAGTTGAAGCAACGACTGTTCCGACTGCTTCAAAGGGAAAAGCACCTGCAGAAACATCGAAGGCTCCGCCTACTGCTGCTGAAAAAGGGAAAGCTCCAATGGAAGAAACTTCTGGGAAGACAAGAAGAAAAAGTGTTGCTCGCAAGAGAGGAAGTGCTCGAGGAATCACCATTGAGCAACCAGCTGCTGACCAAGCACCTGCACAAGACTTTGTCAGCTCGGCTAGAATAAAGGATTTTGAAAACAGAGAATGCATTGGAGAAAGGCATGTTGATGTAAAAGCCTTAACGCAACGTTCTCAGACGTTCGGGACTTTGTTTGACCAGAGAGGTCTTGCTCCCATTTGCGATTTCCCGGAGACCACTGGGTATTGTCTTCACTCAGTGAGGATGTTCTATCAGAATGCCTGCTATCTAGTTGATCAGGAAAGCGGGCGTCGGGATTTTCAAACATTAGTCAAGAATGTCAGAATCAAAGTAACGCCTCAGCTAATTGGTGAAGTACTAGGGATGGACGCCCGAGCCGATGGCACTCATTACCTGAAGAATCAAAACTTCAACACCTTCTCCTGGAGAGTGGTAGTTGATGGAATCTGTGTTCCAGATACTCGGTCGACAGGAAACTCCGTTTTCTCGAAAGAACTACGACCTGAGTACCGCATCTTAAATCTTATTGTTTGTTACAATATTATTCCAAACATGAACACAAAGGTTCTTCGGTGGGAAAGAATGATATTCCTTTATCTACTTGGAAACCCCGCAGCAGCAATGGGAGCTAACTTAAACATTCCCTACATCATCTGGTCAAGGATGGCACGATATGTGGAGCAAGCTCATCCGTCAGAGAGACTACCTTTTCCAATGATCATCATGCGCATTCTTCGCAAATTTAAAGCTGACACAAATGCGAGTTCCTATCTGCACAGTCTAGGAACGATCAATGACACGACAATTGTAAAGTCTCTTTCGACGAAGCCAGATGAACCTTTCATACCTCTTCACCGGCAGCGAGAACAACGACAACAAGCAACAACCTCTGCACCGGCAGCAGCTCCTCCAACTCAACCAGCACCTCCGGCACAAGAAGCACCACAATCAACTTCTGATGATGATGCTTCTGTTACCTCAATCTATAAAGAACAGCAAAGGCTCTCCAACGAGCAAGAACGTATATCAAATGAACTGATTGAGGTAAAGGAAGAAATAAAGAAAGTAAATAAAAATCAATCAGCAATGAACAAGCGAATAAAGAAGATTTTCCAAATCCTCGGCTGTATCAGTTCAGACGAGTCTGAATGATCCGTATCCTTCTAATTTCTGTTTATTATGCACATGTTTAAATCCTACTGTTGTGCAGGTTTTTAAGTTTTAATTTGAGTTTTTAGTTCTCGAACTTAAACTGTTAACCATTCTCTCCACTTCTGTAATTTTTGGCTTTATTTGTGACAAAAAGGGGGAGAGAGTTTAGAACAATGAGAGAGTTTAGGACAATGATTTGAACAATGAACAATGATTGTGAAAATCTTGATGATGAAGATTTTGTATACATCAAGGTAAGTATGATCTCAACTTCAACTTTTGGTTTTTATCTTGTGATTTGTTGCATGTCTCGACTAACTATTTGCTAACTATTTGGGCATGTAATATAACTAACAAGTTGATGTTCACTAACAAGTTTGTGACACTTGGTTTTTGATTGCATAGAAGATATGTTGGTTCTTAACTCTGATCAATTACATATCTATATATATATTAGTTTGTCACAAACATGTTCATGACATTTGGTTTTTACGTGCAAAGAAGATATGTTGGTGTTTTTTTTTTTAACTATGATCAGTTTACATATCTGAATATAAATGTCATGGTAAGTATAAATGAGTTTAAACTTCATCTCTGTTTGTGGTTTTTGAATGATACAAAATTCTTGAGGTATCTAACGATTTCTTTTGTCAAAAATGATTTCTTTTTGCAGAGAGTACAGATGTCTAATGTTACGGCATTTTGGTATTGGCATATTTCGTGAGTCAAGTCAGTGAGTTGAGTCGGAGTCTTAAAGGGATCAAATTGTCAATCAGCAATCAAAGACTTAGAGAAGATTCAACAAGAGCTCAAGTTGACACTCAGTGTCTTGAATCTTGAAGATTGAAGTTGAAGAATTGTGGATCAGTTACATCAATCTCAAGAAGAAAGTATTCAAAAGGATCAGGTATGGTTAACTAAATAATTTTGGTGATCCGAATACTTTCTTATAGTATAGAAACACTTGGAAGAATTTTTAATTTCATAATAATCAAAAACTGGTGTTCGGACATGTTCAGGATCCGGATCAGGGCCAACGATCCGGATCCCGAAGGTTGTTGCTTCATACAAGACTTCGATCCGGATCCATGCAATTTCCGATCCGGATCCCGAATGTTAAGTTTTCTGATTTGTATGAACGATCCGGATCGGGCAATGCGATCCGGATCCCGAACCATGGTATTTCTGGAATCGTCAATCTCGTTACGACGATCCGGATCGCAGTAAATCCGATCCGGATCGCCATCCTGAAAATTTCCAGATAAGGTATGTTTTTGATTCTTATCTCTTTCCAAAGGTTTCTAAACTATAAATAGACATTTAGGGTTTCTCAAGAATGTGGGTTCTCTACCGATTAATTTATAAAACACTTGAGAGCAACCCTAGAGGCTAGGTTTTCATCGTTCTTCTTTATAGCCTCTTTTAGGTCAATTCGATGGTTCTTTCAAGAACATATCTTTTGTCGAATTGATCTAATCTTTGCTTAGAGATTTCTTCTACGGTTCTTCATTGATAATCTAAGCAAAGGATCACCATCGAAGTCAATATTCTTATCGACTGAGTTTGCGTCGTGGATTCGACGTGGCATCGTGGATTCGGTGTGCTAAAGGCGTTTCGTGGATTCGAAGCGTGCGTTCGTGGATTCGAACGTGAGCAGTGGACGGGCAAAACGGTGGAGCGCGAGGTCCAAGAAATTGAAGGAGAGGTTAAATCCGTGGAGACGGTAATCACCTTGTTATTCTTCTTTTCTTAGGGATTGTTATTGCGCGGATATCCAACCGGTCAGCGCAAGGTCCGAAGAAGCTGAAGGAGGGGTTGAGTCCGTGGAGTCGGTAATCACCTTGTTATTCTTCTATTCTTAGTGGATTGTTATTGCGTGTTGGTCCCGTGGTTTTTCTCCTGGATTGGAGTTTCCACGTAAATCTCGGTGTGCTGTTTTTATTTTCCGCATTGGTTTTTATTTTGCACTGAGATTGAGTTTTTTAAGTATTACACCTATTCACCCCCCCCTCTAGGTGTTTGATAGTACCTATTTAGATCCTTGGGATCCATAATAACTCTACAATTGGTATCAGAGCGGGTTTTAGGTTTATCTATCTTGATGGGTGAAAGTGGTAATATTTATAGACCTCCTCTTTTTGATGGGACTAATTATGCTTATTGGAAAGTGCGGATGAGAGCTTTTCTCATCGCAATTGATGAGCGAGTATGGCAATCCGTGGAATGCGGTTGGGTGCATCCTGTTGAGGAAGTAGGAAATTCTACTACCCCAAAACCTCGCTCTAGATGGTCCAAAGAGGAATTTGAAAGATCTTCTTACAATGGGAAAGGTATGAATGCTTTATTTAACTCTCTTTCCTCGACTGAGTTCACAAGAATTTCCGCGTGTGAAACCGCGAAGGAAATTTGGGATATTCTCAAAATTACACATGAGGGTACTAATCTTGTAAAAATTCAAAAGCTCCAGATGCTTACAAGTCAATTTGACTCTATTCATATGGAAGGGAATGAATTGTTTACAGATTATTACACTAGACTTCAAGATGTAATAAATACATGTGCTAATTTAGGAGAAAAGATCCCGGAGTCGAAAATTGTAAGAAAGATACTTCGGACTCTTCCGGAACGGTTTAGGGCAAAGGTAACCGCCATTGAAACCGTTAGTCATCCGGATGAGATGAGTATAGAGGAATTAGTAGGTGCTTTGCAAACTTATGAAATGACTTTTCCTACTAAACAAGTTTCTTCCAAGTCTTCTTCTAAGCTTACAGGTATTGCATTCAAATCAACAAAGGAAGAAGATAGCGAATCAAGTTCCGACGATGAAATCTCTTTTGCCGATTTTGAAGAACAATTGGCGCGGATCGTAAAGAAATTTCGTCGGAAATTTTGGAAGAATCGAACCGATGGATCTTCATCCACGAAACCTTCTAAAGGATCATCGGGTTCTAAATCCTCTAACCTCAAAAGCTTTGCAAAACCTTCTAAAGAAAAAGATGATTTCGAAGGGGAAATCCAATGCTATCGATGCAAAGGCTACGGCCATCTTTCAACGGATTGTCCTTCTCCGAAATCATATAAAAAGAAGGCTTTGCAAGCGAAAACTTGGGACGATTTTACTTCTAATGAATCAACCTCAAGTAAAGAGGAAAAAATCGTTGCTTCTCATGCCTCTCATTTTCCCTCTTCTAATAATTGTTTATCATCATTAGTCACTAACTCTACTCCTTTGATTTTGTATGAAACATCAACAACCGGCGGAGAGTCATCAAGTGAGGGGGAGTCGGACGAGGAAGAACTCGTTGAGGCATATCAACAACTTCTTGCGGAATCTAAGAAGATGGCCAAACATATCAAGAAGTTGAGAAAGCAACGACTTGAAGGTCAAGACGACAATCATGCTTTAAAGATAAAACTTCATGATCTCGAGGAGGAACAAGGAC
This sequence comes from Tillandsia leiboldiana, assembly GCA_029204045.2. Classification (NCBI taxonomy): domain Eukaryota; kingdom Viridiplantae; phylum Streptophyta; class Magnoliopsida; order Poales; family Bromeliaceae; genus Tillandsia; species Tillandsia leiboldiana. The sequence goes on along the minus strand of JAQNDB010000434.1, from coordinate 26,805 downwards.
GTTTATTGGATAACAATAAAATCCTCCAAGAAAAGCTAAACCAATCGGAGACAAACGCTAAATCATATACGGACAAGATTGGTTTTCTAGAAAAACAGTTTGAGGAGATTCATGTCACCAACCAAGCTTTGACCAAGCAAGTTCATGAACTTAAATCCGACATACAAAGGCTTTCAACTGGTTCCAAGAAACTTGATTGTATGTCCGGATTAGGTCAATCAAGCAAGGTTGGTTTGGGATTTAAAAAGAACCAAACTGTGAAGGCTTCAAGTTCCACAACTAAATTGAAAGGAAGAACTTGTCACCTATGTGGACTTGAAGGACATTTGGTGAAGGATTGCCCGAAAAAGAGAAAGAAAAATTCTTCGGCAACTTCATCTACGGAGCGAACTCAACGGAATCAAAAGACACATCAAGTCAAAGGAGTTCACTCAACCCACCAAAGGTCCGAGCCACATCATCAATCATACAAGTGGATCACTGCGAGGCAAAGACCTAAGGTGGATCAACAGTCAAAGCGGACAACCCCCGGCCACAACGAATCAAGACAACCCAAAATCCAGCGATTTTGGATTCGGAAAGGTGATATCTTTCCTTGTCTTAAGTTCTAATTAGCTTATGACTGTATGTAATGCTTTGATCGATTTTTCTTTCATATTGTTCTTGATCTTTGCATTACATGTTTTCAATGCTCTTCGTTTTTATGTTTTTGTTTTTAAACAAAAGGTTTTTAACGAACAAGTGCATTGAATAAAAAAAAAAAAAAGGGTTTTCACTTTCATTCACTCCAAATTAATTTTATATGGATTATCAACTTTACTTCATAATCATAATCTTGAAGATACTTCATTATAGGAGTTTTTGATATTATAAGCATCAAATTTTAGAAATCATGTGTGATCTTCAGATGCTTAATCTATCTCGGTTGTGTGAGTTCTTTGTGATAAACATGAGACAACCGATTGACTAAAATTTGGGATTTAATTCTTTCACGTAAGAGATTGCCTTCTTACAAGGGTAAATAATTGAATTATGAAAGATGTGGAAAGAGTTACATCCGAAAGGAGTGTGAAAACTACCACCACATGCTGGAAAGAGCTGCCACCCCGGTCGTCCGGTTTGTGTGTGAAGCTACCACATGTTATGGATGCTTGATAGTATTTTATGAGAAAATCTTTAGTTGAAGCATTTGGAGATTTATATGCAAAACTCTTATATTTTGAACAATCTCCTGGTTGGTATAAGGTGGAATAGTTGAAAGATGCTCAAAGAGCCACCCTTAGGTATTTTAGTGCTTATCTCAAATTTGAAAGGGTAAAAATTCAGAATTGATGTCATTTGGAAATCTCCGTAAGTCATCTTTGTAAATCCGTTACATCTTGATAGAGTTTGGATCTCAAGATTATTTTTGATGACTTGTGTTTGATGAATATAACATGAAAAACGGTTTATAATGTTTTACCTTTATTTTTCATGATTTTGGAGTAAATCTTTTTAATATCGTGAAATTAATTGGATTGAATGACATCTATGTGAATTCATTGTTTTTCAAAGCACTTAAATGGATTTCTTGATGGAATACAAATCGGTATTTGAAAAGATTCCAAAATCTGGATTTGTTTCAAGAAATTATTTGATTTTTGCTTTCTGGTACAGGTACGCAATCTGCATTTTTGTTATATACCGGAACTGAGCTTTTATCTCTCTTTCTCTATGAACTAATTTTGTTAGTAATTTCCTTTTGTCTAGTATGTTCACTGTTTGACAATTTGTGACAAAAAGGGGGAGAAGAGAAATGACGGAGATGAGATCATCAAGAGAGGACAAACGAAACGAAAATGGAAAAATGGGGGAGAACGGAAAATGATGATCGTACCACAAAGGGGGAGAACATAGATGCTCAAGATAGGGGGAGACAAAGAAAAAATTGAAAGAGCAGAAAAACAAAAGAACCAAAAGGAAGACGGATCAAATGTAGGATTTTAATTTCTAACAACTAACGTTTGATTTTGTTTGGAGTTTTGTTTTGCAGGAATTACATCACTTTAAGACTCCAAGTCCTAAGTCATAGAGTATGTTCTAGGACTGTTTGGTTCAAATGTAATTTTGTATTTATTGGATCTTTCACGCAAAGAAAATCAATGTTTTGGTGATAACATTGAATTTCGATTTTTGGTTTAAGATAAGTGACTTGAGCGCTTTTATGTATTTTTGGGTTTTGTCACGAAATTGCCAAAGGGGGAGATTGTTACGGCATTTTGGTATTGGCATATTTCGTGAGTCAAGTCAGTGAGTTGAGTCGGAGTCTTAAAGGGATCAAATTGTCAATCAGCAATCAAAGACTTAGAGAAGATTCAACAAGAGCTCAAGTTGACACTCAGTGTCTTGAATCTTGAAGATTGAAGTTGAAGAATTGTGGATCAGTTACATCAATCTCAAGAAGAAAGTATTCAAAAGGATCAGGTATGGTTAACTAAATAATTTTGGTGATCCGAATACTTTCTTATAGTATAGAAACACTTGGAAGAATTTTTAATTTCATAATAATCAAAAACTGGTGTTCGGACATGTTCAGGATCCGGATCAGGGCCAACGATCCGGATCCCGAAGGTTGTTGCTTCATACAAGACTTCGATCCGGATCCATGCAATTTCCGATCCGGATCCCGAATGTTAAGTTTTCTGATTTGTATGAACGATCCGGATCGGGCAATGCGATCCGGATCCCGAACCATGGTATTTCTGGAATCGTCAATCTCGTTACGACGATCCGGATCGCAGTAAATCCGATCCGGATCGCCATCCTGAAAATTTCCAGATAAGGTATGTTTTTGATTCTTATCTCTTTCCAAAGGTTTCTAAACTATAAATAGACATTTAGGGTTTCTCAAGAATGTGGGTTCTCTACCGATTAATTTATAAAACACTTGAGAGCAACCCTAGAGGCTAGGTTTTCATCGTTCTTCTTTATAGCCTCTTTTAGGTCAATTCGATGGTTCTTTCAAGAACATATCTTTTGTCGAATTGATCTAATATTTGCTTAGAGATTTCTTCTACGGTTCTTCATTGATAATCTAAGCAAAGGATCACCATCGAAGTCAATATTCTTATCGACTGAGTTTGCGTCGTGGATTCGACGTGGCATCGTGGATTCGGTGTGCTAAAGGCGTTTCGTGGATTCGAAGCGTGCGTTCGTGGATTCGAACGTGAGCAGTGGACGGGCAAAACGGTGGAGCGCGAGGTCCAAGAAATTGAAGGAGAGGTTAAATCCGTGGAGACGGTAATCACCTTGTTATTCTTCTTTTCTTAGGGATTGTTATTGCGCGGATATCCAACCGGTCAGCGCAAGGTCCGAAGAAGCTGAAGGAGGGGTTGAGTCCGTGGAGTCGGTAATCACCTTGTTATTCTTCTATTCTTAGTGGATTGTTATTGCGTGTTGGTCCCGTGGTTTTTCTCCTGGATTGGAGTTTCCACGTAAATCTCGGTGTGCTGTTTTTATTTTCCGCATTGGTTTTTATTTTGCACTGAGATTGAGTTTTTTAAGTATTACACCTATTCACCCCCCCCTCTAGGTGTTTGATAGTACCTATTTAGATCCTTTGGGATTAATAACTCAACATCTAAGTCTAGAGTCTGTTTTAGGAGTTTAACTCATGTATTGTATTTTGGATCTCCATTGTAAATTTTTGTTGTATGGTGATAGCAACAAAAATATCTTTTTGAATTTTCTTTAGTGGATCTGTGTTTTGTCACGAAACCGCCAAAGGGGGAGATTGTTACGGAATTTGAGTTGGCGTAGTTTCGTGAAAGTTTCAAGTCCTGAAGATTGAAGGTGAAGAAAGTTGGATCATTTAACTCAATCTCAAGAAAGAAGAATTCAAAAGGATCAGGTATGTTTAACTAAAGAATTTGTGTGATCCGAATACTTCTTGTAGTGTAGAAACACTTGGAAGAATCTTTCATTGCATAAAAATCAAAAACTGGACTTGGGACATGTTCAGGATCCGGATCAGGCTGTTCGATCCGGATCCCGAAGGTGGTTCGTTCATACATCGTCGCAATCCGGATCGTAGTCTCTTGATCCGGATCCCGAACGTTGAGTTTACCATCTACCTTGAACGATCCGGATCTTGCTTCGCAATCCGGATCCCGAACGTTGATGTTTGGTGAACTGTATGAACGATCCGGATCGTAGTCACATGATCCGGATCCCGAACCTTCGTTTTTCTGGAATTGGCTGTTTCGTTATGACGATCCGGATCTCAGTTATCACGATCCGGATCGCCGTCCGTAAAATTCCAGAAATGGCAGGTTTTTGATTCTTATCTCCTTCCTAGGGTTTCTAACCTATAAATAGACCCTATGTCTTTCTTTCTAGGGTCAATCCACATAGCCGTCATTTTCATATATCATCTTATACGGCTATAGATCCACATATAGAGAAGAAAGGAAATCATTAGAGAATACTCTATGTTTCTTCATCTATATTGATTAGTTTGATTCTAGGTTTTCATACTCACATCTTGAGTTGAATCAAACTAATGAATACTTAGATGGTATTTCCGATCTATCTTTGATCTAAGTATTCGGCGGATCATCACCACCCAAAAACAACGATTACCCCAAAATCGGCGCGTGGATTCGCGTGTCCTTGTGGATTCAAGGTTCATTCGCTCTCGTGGATTCGGAGCGAGGCACGTTCGTGGATTCGAAGGGTGCTATTGGGTGAAGACCGTGGATTCGGTCGGACGTCGTGGATTCGACGTTGGACGCCGTGGATTCGGCGTTGGGCGCAGATCGTGGATTCGAGAAGCGTCTGGAGCGAGCGGAGAAGATCCTCTAGGAGCGTATGGAAAAGGTTGAGTCGTAAGTGTGTACGGTAAATCACCTTGTACGTGTTTTAATTCTAGTGGATTTCTGCCGTGTTATCGGTCCCGTGGTTTTTTACTCCGGTGATGGAGTTTTCCACGTAAAAATCTTGCGAGTTATTTTCATTTCCGCATTGGGTTTTTTATCGCAACGATTTTTGAGTGTTTATACGTTTACACCTATTCACCCCCCTCTAGGTGTTTCTTCCCCTATTTAGATCCGTATTATATACGACCCAACAGGATGCTGCACGTACACAGGCGGATTGGCCTCCGCATGGGTGTACTTTTCCGGAGAAGTGGTCTCTTTTGACCCGTGTGCCTCACAAAGGGGTGGGAGCCGTGAGGACCTCTTCACGACAGCTAAGGTGGCCGCACTAGCTCCGTGAAGAGGTTAAAAGCATCAATGGGGTTGTGCACGAGGAGGGACTTCCGTCTCTCCGACAGGTATTCTGGGGTTGGTGCCCAGCTTATTTGGTGACAGGGTTTTAGCGAAAGGTTCCGGTGTATTTCGGTTTGTTCTTGAATCTATGTTAATCGGTAAGACATCTACTTTGTTTGTCACTGACTTTACCCACTCCGTGACAGGTTTGACTAGGTGTAGTAGTCGGGACGACGGTGAGGCAGCGATTAAAGAACATTAGCTGGATGAGGTTTATTCCATTATTCTTGCTTGGGTTATCTCTTCCCCTTGTTATCTAAGTTTAAGTTCTCAATTGCTTGATTGTGGAATGTTGTGGATGTTGGATTGAGAGACGGTTTTGTGATGTGGTTTTTATAATGTTCCTTAATGATTTATAAGCGGCATGTGTTATACCGAACAAAAAGGGGTTTCGAAAATGTTTTCCAAAACCAAGTGTCGTGTGGGCACTGCTTTGAAAACCTGTGGATTTATCCTTTCTGAAACGATGTAGCCGCCTTACTGTGAATGTGTAGACGTTTTTAAAGGAATGGGTGTCGAGTGGACACCGTTTGCAAACTTGTAGGTTCCTCTTAATGTGATTAAATGTCTTTACACTCTCGTACTTGTTGACTGTGACTGTGTGGTTAAAGATTGTATGTTGATGTTGTAAATGAGACACCGTGCATATACAAAGGAGACTCTGTCCGTGGGCAGGGTGAATTTGTGTATGTGGCGGTCTGACACGCACCGGGGACGAGGCTGATGCTTATTTATTAAGAAAAAAAATTATACACGCACATTTCCGCTTATCTTTACCTAAAAACCCCCGGGGGCGTGACAGATTAAATGGTATCAGAGAAAAACAAATTTAACCACAGCAGTCAGTGATCCACATCCACAGTGTATGATGCCACAAGCAAATCGAACATGAGATAACCAAGGTGTAGGTGCAGTAGATCGTGAGTGTACGAGGGATAAAGGGGTATTTAATTTCGGTGTGTCCGTAGGTCGTGGTGCTAGACCAGTTAAGTCTAGGGTTGACTTGGTTTCTTTGCATATAGCGAATAATGGCCCGAAATGGGCTATCAGCGGAGAACACAGGGGCAGAAAGTACGGTGCGAACAGCGGCGGAGTATCAGCTTCTCCGACAACGACTACAAGAGATGGCCGGGCAGCTAGCAACCCTTATGGAACAGATGCGATAGTGGGTGCAATGGTCGACTACACCAATGGGGGTCGCCCAGGCTTCTCTGCCCGGACCAGCCGCACCAGTAACTTTGGGACCTACGCTGGGAGCCGTTATTGGGAACCCCTTGAGGGAGAGACGGCCGACCCTTGGGTCGTGGGAAAATAGGTAGATACCATGGAAAGGCTCTTCGAAGCTTTGCTAATGGAGGAGGGTGAATGGGTCCCTTTGGCAGTCCTTTTTCTTGAGGGAGACGCCCGCAAGTGGTGGAAGGCGGTGCGCCCGGACCCCTCGGAGGGCACCGCCCTTCCATCTTGGACCACGTTCCGAGGAAAACTGTTTGGGGCATTTCTCTCCGACAGCATCAAACAGCAGATGGAAGATGACCTGAAGCCCATCAAGCAAGGAAGTCGGACAGTTATGGGATATCAACGGGCATTTGTGAGGTTGATCAAATGTGTTCCCTTGTTATAAGAGATGAATCTCACAAGGCCATCTATTTGTGAATGGCTTATGGAGCGACATCTTCAAGGTGGTGCAAACGGTGGGTTTGCACGCCTTCCAGGAGGCGGTCGATAGAGCCACCGCGGTGGAGAACGGATTTACGATTTCACGAGCCCGACGGGAGAGCTCAGAACACAACAGGGATAAGAAACGAACTCGGCCAAGCTTCGGAAGAGAGCATACCAAGAGGAGCCGGCCTCCTAAATACTCGAGATTGCAACAAGGAACCAAGAATGCGCCGACGAGAGGACAATGGCCGGTGGACAAGTCTTGCATCATTTGCGATGGAATACACCAAGTGACCGGATGTCTCCAGAAGTAAGACCATTGTTTTCGAAGTGGCAAACCGGGGCACTATCGTTGCAACTGCCCCTCGAAAATGGGGACATCATCCGTAGCAACATCTACACCCTCGTCTCCGCAATCGGGAGGAGGGAGAGTCTATACGACGACCCACCATAGGACGGACCCATAGAGCATGATGTAACAGGTAATACTCGAGTTTCAGACCATCGTGCTAGAACTTTGGTGGCAACACCTAAGCATCCCACTCTTTCACCTCGCTTCATGTTTTCACCCTACCTTAGTTATTAGAAGAAATCTCTATCGTAGGAATAAGTTCGGTTGGACCCTCTGGCTACCCCTCGGGGCAGGCGGCTGTACCCCTTCCTGCCCAGTGAGGGTGAGGCGGGTTCTTAGTCTCTAAGAACTAATGAGGTTCCATTAAAGGTTGTCGGTGTAGCGCTTGGGGCCGACAGTCGCGGCAATCTTTAAGCGGTAGTTGACTGCTTGAAGTTCCAAGCGAGTCTCCGGGAACGGACTTACCGAAACTTGTAAACTTAGCTTGTAGGAACGCCTTCTGCTCGCTTTTCTTTGTTGCGGGCAAGGAGCTTGGTAGAAGGCAGTCGAGTAGCGTTCACGAGTACCGTATGGATCTCGACACGAGAAGGACAAATACTCCTCTACCTCGGATAGATGACCTACGCGATCAACTACAAGGAGAAACGGCGTTCCCAAAGAATGATCTGCGGTCCGGCTATCGCCAGCCTAGAGTTCGGGGTAATGACATACTGAAAACAGACCTGCGAGCTCGGAATAGTCAACATAAGTTTACAGTTGTACCGTTTAGACTCGTTAATGCACCAGTGGTGCTCATGGGCATGATGAATAGGATATTCAAGCCCTTCTTAGACCAGTCGGTGATGGCCTTTTAGTGGACGTTCCGATCTACTCTCGCACAGACAAGGGATATGGGGAACACACGCGAGTAATCCCCCAGACCCTCCGGGACTAGGAAGTGTATGCCAAACTCATAAAGTGTGAGTTCTGGCTCCACGAGGTGAGTTTTTCTGGGGCATATCGTGTCGGCAGCTGGGATTACGGTAGACCCGAAGAAGATAGATTCGGTAACCGACTGGCTCCGGCCGACAACGGTAACTGAGATTTGAAGCTTCCTGGGTTTGGCAGGGTATTACAGACGTTTTGTGGAAGGCTTCTCCAAGATAGCAATGCCCCTGACTTGCCTGGCCCGAAAAGGGGAGAAGTTTATCTGGATTGACCAATGCCAGAAGAGTTTTGAGGAACTCAAAGTCAGGTTGACGTAGGCCCCGGTGCTCGCCCTACCGGAGCCTGGTGAAGACTTTGAGGTTTATTGTGAGGCGTGCTTATGCGACGGGGTGAGGTCATAGCCTACGCGTTAAGGCAACTCAAGGAGTACGAGAGAAACTACCCCGTGCACGACCTGGAGCTTGCAGTGGTCGTGTTTGTCCTCAAACTGTGGAGTCACTATTCGTACGGTACACATGGCAATGTGTACTCCGATCATCAGAGCCTCAAGTACCTCTTCACTCAGAGGGAGTTAAATTTGCGGCAAGGGCGGTGGCTCGAATTACTAAAGGACTATGATCTAACCATCCGCTACCACCCCGGAAAAGCGAACGCGGTGGCTGATGCCTTGAGCCGCAAGGGACAGACGGTGGAATCAATGACGAACGCCCTTACCCAACAGGACCGTCTGATTGAAGAATCTTCGCAATTGAGATTGGAGGTAGTACCAGCGGGTACGGTCGCACGGCTCTTGACCCTGGTGGTTAGACCTACCCTGCTGGACAGGATTCTGAAAGGACAATCGACCGATGGCCAGCTACAACTGGTGCGAGACAGAATGTTCTCGGAGCAAGGCGGAGTTTTGTTACAACTGACTCAGATGATGTAATGAGGTGCCGGCGACGAATTTGTGTACCCGGTAAGCTAGAAATAAGGGAAGAAAATCTAGCAAAAGTATGTAATACCTCATATACCGTGCATCCCGGAGGTACAAAGAGGTGCAAGGATCTGTGGCAGACCTTCAGTTGGCCCAAATCGAAAGAGCGATGTGGCACAAATTGTGGCGCAATATTGGGTGTGCCAACGGGTGAAAGCGAAACATCAGCGACCGGCGGGGGAAAGCAGACGTTTCGGCTACGAGGGAGGTAGTAGCAAGGAAGACCTCTTACAGAGAGTAATTTTGGCCACGACCCCAGAGGGACCCTTAGAAGTAATGCTTCGTACCTTCCTGCCCAATAAGGAGGTGAAGACTTAGTTGTTTTATTTGTTGGCTATTTAGTTAAGGGTTAAATAGGTCCAACTTCCGGCCTTGTGACAATAGACCCGAGGCGTTGTAACAGTATGCCTTGGACGTCCAGGTGAGGTGAGTCGGGCCAAGACCCGAGGCGTTGTAACAGTACGCCTTAGACGTCCATGTGGGTTGAGTCAGGTCAAGATCGGTGGCGGTGTGACAGAACGCCATAAGTAAATGGGTTGCGTATTTCTTATAATTCGAGCATTTGGGATTGTTGGTTGGAGTCGACGACCCGACATTTGGGATTTCGGGGCACGTAGGCCCGGTGGCATACCGGTTGACGTTACTGCCAAACCTCGATACGGAGGCTGGCATGGGAGGAAAAGAAACTCCGCAACTGGACAATCCCTTACGTAAAGGTGTAATGGAGTAACCATGAGGAGCGCGAAGCGACTTGGGCACTTAAGACGAAAATAAAGGAAGTTTTCCCAGAATTGTTTAGCGAGGGTTGAGTTTAAGTTTCGAGGACGAAACTTTTTATAAAGTGTGAGTGGTGTAATGACACGACTTTTCTAGTGATATTTTACCCTCCCGCTAATAGAGTGTGAGTTAGAGAAAATTAAAATATCGGGCTCTTTAGAGTTGACTAACACGCGGTGTGGATATTTCTCGGTGATAGAGCTCGAAAAACGATGAACGGCGGTGCAATCGGATCCAAAATCCGATGTACGGATCTCCCAGAATGGGGTTTCTAAGATCGCAGTGACTTAAAGCGTGCATCGAAATTCGTGTAAAATATCCGGCACATTTTTTGAGGAATTTTGGATATTCCGTGTGATTAATTAATTAAGGAATTAATTAATCAATGACGTGAAATTAAATCTGGGAATTTATTCCTTATATTCATTAATTAGGAAATTAATTAATCGGTGACTAGGATTTAAAAAGGTGGGGCTTATCTCGTGGGATTAGATATTTATTGTTAGAAGATAAATATCCGAATATTCGGGACTTTTCCTTTTTACGTACGAATAATAAAAGGGAAATAAAAGAATAAAATAAAAGGGGAAATTAAATTAATAAGAGGATATTTAAACCCCGGTCACCGGAAAGCGGAAAAAACCCTAATTTAAAATACCGCCTTCTCAAATCCTCCTCTTTCGTGCGTACCGAAAACCAAACGAAACCCTAGTTTGAAAAGAGAGGGAGAAAGCGGAGGAACCCGATCGCCCCGATTGACGTCCGGAGACCGAAGAACAAGACACCGTCATCTACGGGGAGCGGATCCGGATCTCCAACGCCGCGAGAACCAAGATCGGTTCTTTAGTTCCGATAAATTAAGGTTAGTGATCATCGTTACGTTTGTCAAATTAATCGGGAGTTTTCCGTGTTCTTGTAAGGTCGTTTTAATTGGTACATCGATCGCGGATTTTCGTCGGGTTTTGATCCATGTTTTATTCTCGTTCTTGATCGAGGGTGATCGATGGTTTTTATCGAGTTTAATCGATGATTTTTTTAATCAGTTTCTTTTTATCGGGCTTCCGATCGACGTTTTGGTTGTCCGTCGATCGTTGGTTTAGTCATAAGAATTATCGTGTATTTATTCAGGAATTTTTGGGGATGTTTCGTTGGAACATAGTGGGTTAACGGGAGGCCGCCGCCGCCGTTGTTAAACGGGAGGCCGCCGCCGTCGTCACCATGGTCGCGGGGTCTTCGCCGGAGTCGCACGGGAGCGAAAACGGAGAAGAAAACCGCGAAATTAGGGTTTACTGTGCTTGTCCGTACAGCGCGGTCCACGGGTCCAGGCGTGCACCCGGTGCACGCCCGCAGCGTCGGAAGCACAAGACCCGGCGCACGGTTTCGCGCACCGGCCCGACCCAAGGCGCGCGGTGCACGCCTCATGCGTGCACCCGGCGCATGCCTCACGGCCACCCGACGCGCAGAGCCGGTGCACGCCTCGCGCGTGCACCGGTCCGGCCCAAGACGCGCGGTGCACGCCTCCTGCGTGCACCCGACGCATGCCGCACGGCCGCCCGATGCGCAGACCCGGTCCACGGTTGCCCCTGTGCACCACCCGGCAGCCCAAAGTTCGGTGGCTCCGTTTGGGTTCGTTTTTCCACCGTTTTGAGCGCCGTTTTCGCCGTTGGGATCACAATCTCCACGGTTTTCTTGGCATGGCCACTTGGGATCTTCTTGGTCACTATTTTATTTTGTTGGGTGCCGATTTCGCCGACGCTCCGCGCCTCGACGAAATTGTCGGAGGCGCGCCGTCGGGTCCCTTTTCTCATCGTTTTTGCCGTCGGGGCCTTTTTGATTTAACCATTGACGTCCCGAGTGGGCTACCGGTTGGGGATTGGGTTTTGTTGGTTTTCCGTTAGCGGTTTTGGGTTCCGACGGAGTTCGCGACGAAATAGTCGCGGTCCGGTTGTTGTTTGTCTTCGATGTTACCGGTTTGAGCTAAGTGTGCGGTGTTACTTGACGGTTTTGATTTGTTGGGTTTTTGATTGACGTCGCGATCCTCTAGGTGCAGTGATTTCGATTTTGGTGGGTTCATTGTTACAGTGGTTGGGACCACTGATGTTACCTGATTAGGGTAAGGTGTTAATTTGTGCCTTTGGTTGTTCCGTTAGGCCGCGTGAAGTTCCGATTGCTTAAGAGGGTCTTGGGAGCGGTCGTATATCTTCATTCCAGGTGGGTACCCTTGCTATAAGTGCAACAAGTGCAGTAAGTGCATCTATCATCATAAAAAGGCTCGTTAAATTGTCTAACAAAGTAGATGGAATGTTAAATCTTTCGCTTAAATGTTTCTTTTCATTCTAACATGATAATTGTAGCGACTGCGGTCGCGGTGCTCAATACACGCCGACACCGGCAAATATTGGGGTGGGATGCTGCACGTACACAGGCGGATTGACCTCCGCATGGGTGTACTTTTCCGGAGAAGTGGTCTCTTTTGACCCGTGTGCCTCACAAAGGGGTGGGAGCCGTGAGGACCTCTTCACGACAGCTAAGGTGGCCGCACTAGCTCCGTGAAGGGGTTAAAAGCATCAATGGGGTTGTGCACGAGGAGGGACTTCCGTCTCTCCGACAGGTATTCTGGGGTTGGTGCCCAGCTTATTTGGTGACAGGGTTTTAGCGAAAGGTTCCGGTGTATTTCGGTTTGTTCTTGAATCTATGTTAATCGGTAAGACATCTACTTTGTTTGTCACTAACTTTACCCACTCCGTGACAGGTTTGACTAGGTGTAGTAGTCGGGACGACGGTGAGGCAGCGATTAAAGAACATTAGCTGGATGAGGTTTATTCCATTATTCTTGCTTGGGTTATCTCTTCCCCTTGTTATCTAAGTTTAAGTTCTCAATTGCTTGATTGTGGAATGTTGTGGATGTTGGATTGAGAGACGGTTTTGTGATGTGGTTTATATAATGTTCCTTAATGATTTATAAGCGGCATGTGTTATACCGAACAAAAAGGGGTTTCAAAATTATTTTCCAAAACCAAGTGTCGTGTGGGCACTGCTTTGAAAACCTGTGGATTTATCCTTTCCGAAACGATGTAGCCGCCTTACTGTGAATGTGTAGACGTTTTTAAAGGAATGGGTGTCGAGTGGACACCGTTTGCAAACTTGTAGGTTCCTCTTAATGTGATTAAATGTCTTTACACTCTCGTACTTGTTGACTGTGACTGTGTGGTTAAAGATTGTATGTTGATGTTGTAAATGAGACGCCGTGCATATACAAAGGAGACTCTGTCCGTGGGCAGGGTGAATTTGTGTATGTGGCGGTCTGACACGCACCGGGGACGAGGCTGATGCTTATTTATTAAGGAAAAAAATTATACACGCACATTTCCGCTTATCTTTACCTAAAAACCCCCGGGGGCGTGACACTAGCTCTCACCCCTGAAGGAACCTGTCACGGAGTGGAAAGTCAGCGACACAATAATAATAAGGAAAGCAGGGAAAAGTAATAAAGTCCAACCGTAAAACTATCCGGAGCAACCACCCTCCCAAGAGGGAACAATAAAACACGGACCCCTGCATAACCAAATCCGGGCACCTGCCCCGGCACCCCAACCGAGCACCTACCTCGGTAAACCACGTCGAGCACCTTCCCCGACGGGTCGCACCGCTCACACCTTGGCGCCTCAAACCCCCCACCTACGAGAGCCCCCACTACGTCACCTCGTGGGTTTACACGGGTCATAGACCACCTTTCCGGAAAAGTGCACCCTTTGCGGTGGCCAAACCACGGGTGCGCGTGTCGCAGCCTCGAGCATAATAATCAAGAAACAATGTGTAACCAAAGTACGAGATCCATAGAGACTATAAGCATTAGTACCATTAAATATATAATTAACACCGTCCCAAATGTTGGAAAACCCTATGCTAAGCCTCAAATAGAAACCCACCTGTCTCCTGCAATGATCAATGCGCTACTCCTCCGCGTCGCGGTGCGCTCCCCGGACCTACATGATCCCACAGCAAAGGAGTCAATAACTCGAAACCCCCAACGAAAACCAAGGAGTAACAGACCCTCTAGGTTGGTCGCGGAACGCGTCCCGCAGATCCGGCGGCGGCGGCGGCGTCCCAAGTCGGGAACAAGGCACGGACGGCCCACAAGCGCGCGCGGCCCACGCGGCATCCGATCGCGCGCGGCGTGCTGCCCGCCTGCGCGGGCGACCCCGCATGCGAGCGGCCCCGCACGACGCTCGGCCCGCGCGGTGTGCTGCCCGCATGTGCGGGCGGCCTCGCGCGGCGCTCGGCCCGCGCGGCGTGCTGCCCGCATGCGCGGGCAGCCCCGCGGGCGCCCGACCCTGCGCGGGCGCGCTGCCCGCATGAGTGGGCGGCCCCTCGCGGCGTCAGGCCCTGCGCGGCGCCCGCCCGCATGTGCGGGCGGCCCCCCCCCCCCCCCCCCCCGCGGCGTCAGGCCCCGCGCGGCGCCCCGCCCGCGGGCGGCCCCCCGTGGCGCCCGACTCCGCGCGGGCGGCCCCGCGCGGCGTCAGTGTTAAGGATTTTGTTTTGGCGTATTTCGTGAAAGTGGTTAAGTCTTGAAGATTGAAGATGAAGAAGCTTGAATCATATACCTCAATCTCAAGCAAGAAGAATTCAAAAGGATCAGGTATGTTTAACTAAATAATTTTGATGATCCGAATACTTCTTATAGTGTAGAAACACTTGGATGGACTTTTAATCAAATAAGAATAAAAAACTGGACATGTTATAGGTTCAGGATCCGGAATAGGCAACCACAGTCCGGACCCCGAACATAGGGAAATTCATGCGCAATCCAGTTCGGAACACCCCAGATTTTGTTCCGGACCCCGAATGTGGGTTTTGCTGAAAATGCATGAACAGTCCTAACTGTGGCACTTCGTTCCGGACCCCGAACGTATGTTTTTCTGGAAATAGTCTGTCTTGCTACGACAGTCCGGACCACAGTATTCCAGTCCGGACCGTCGTCCTGAAAAATTCCAGATAAGGTTAGTTTTTGATTCTTATCCTCTTCCAATGGTTTCTAACCTATAAATAAACCCTACGATTCATTTTTTAGGGTAATCCAAAATACGGCCGAATAAGAGAAATCCACCTATAGAGAAGAAAGGAAATAACTAGATTTAATTCTATGTTTCTTCATCTATATTAATTAATTTGATTCTAGGTTTTCATACTCAGATTTTGAGTAGAATCAAATTAATGAATATTTAGATGGTATTTCCGATCTATCTTTGATCTAAGTATTCGGCGGATCATCACCACCCAAAAACAACGGTTTCTCCAAAATCGGCGCGTGGACTCGCGTGGCCTTGTGGATTCAAGGTGCAACCGCTCTCGTGGATTCGGAGCGAGGTACGTTCGTGGATTCGAGACGTGCTACTGGGTGAAGACCGTGGATTCGGTCGGATGTCGTGGATTCGACGTTGGACGCCGTGGATTCGGCGTTGGACGCTAATCGTGGATTCGAGGAGCGTTGCGGAGCGAGCGGAGAAGATCTACTGGGAGCGTATGGAAAAAGGTCGAGTCGTCTGTGAGTACGATATATCACATTTTTACGTGTTATAATTCTAGTGGATTTCGCCGTGTTATCGGTCCCGTAGTTTTTTACTCCTGTTTTGGAGTTTTCCACATAAAAAACTTGCGTGTTATTTTTCATTTCCGCATTGGGTTTTATTGCGCAATGATTTTTGAGTGTTTACTATTTACACCTATTCACCCCCCTCTAGGTGTTTTTTCCCCTATTTAGATCCATTATAAGCACAACCCATCAATTGGTATCAGAGCGGGAATAGGGTTGTAAACAATGGTTGAAGGTGGAAACATCAACAGACCCCCGTTATTCGATGGAACAAATTATGCCTACTGGGAAGTACGGATGAAAGCATTTTTAATTTCCATCGGCGAACGGGTGTGGCAATCTATCGAGTTAGGATGGTCAAATCCAACTGAAGTTATTGTTGATGTTCACACCATCAAACCTAGGTCGAAATGGACCAAGGAAGAGATTGACTCATCTTCTTACAATGGCAAAGGAATTAACGCCTTATTTAATGTTTTGTCTCAAACTGAGTTCTCTCGCGTCTCGGCATGTGAGACTGCGAAAGAAATCTGGGATGTTCTACAAGTTACGCATGAGGGAACTAACCTTGTGAAGATTCAAAAACTACAAATGCTTACGAGCAAGTTTGACTCTATTTTCATGGCAAAAAATGAATCGTTCACAGATTACTATACACGATTGCAAGACATCGTGAATTCATGTGCTAACTTGGGAGAGAAAATTCCAGAATTTAAAATTGTAAGAAAGATTTTAAGGACTCTTCCTGAAAGATTTCGTTCCAAGGTTACGGCCATTGAAACAATTAAACACCCGGACGAAATCCGAGTAGAAGAATTAGTTGGTTCATTACAAACTTATGAAATGACATTTCCTACTAACTATTCTTCTGGAAAGGCATCCTCTTCTAAGTCTTCAGGTTTTGCGTTGAAAACAACAAAAGAAGAAGACATGGATTCTTCCTCCTCAGACGACAACGAGAACCTATCTATGGAGGATTTCGAGAAGCAGCTTGCTCTCTTGACCAGAAAATTTTGCCGAAACTTTCGAAGGGGTAATTCAAGTAAAACTCCATCCTTCGAAAAGTCGAAGAAAGGCAAAGGTTTTTCAAGCCACAAGTCAAGGAAGCAAGAGAGTTTTTCAAAGGATAAGAAAAGCTCGGAGGGACAAGTCCAATGCTTCAAGTGCCGAGGATACGGCCATATCTCAACGGAGTGTCCCAATAAGAATCCGTCGAAGAAGAAAGCGATGCAAGCCGTCACTTGGGATGACACCTCAACGTCAAATGAGTCATCTTCAAGTGATGAAGGAAATAACGCAACGGCGTTCCACGCGTCCACAACTTCACCTTTCGTGTGCTTTATGGCAAGTACATCCGATTCATTGTCCAACTCCTCCCAGGTTGAAAAAATTGCAACGGACGACAAATCAAGTAATTCCGAAGGTGAAGACTTTGCTTTTGCCTACCACAAACGTTTGAGGGATTCAAAGAAACTGGCAAAGCAAAACAAGGGGTTGAGAGGGAGATTGCAGGATCTCGAAGAAGAAGTAAAAAGGGTAACTTCTCTCTCGACTGGTCTTGAAGTGGAAAGGGATAACCTGATAAAAGCAAATGTTTCACTTCAAGAGAAAAATGAGCATTTCGAGAAGGAACATGTAAAAATGGTTGATAAAGCAAATTACTTCTTGAAGCTCTACTCCGAGGCTCGACAAGAAAAAAAGGAGATGACGAAGACCATTTTCCAACTCAAGGATGACTTAAAGCGATTTTCTTCTGGAAGGAGCAAGTTGGATAAGATGCTTGGTCTTGGTCAAACAAAGAAATTCGGCCTCGGATACAGTCGAACTGGAGACAGTCCTAGTTCGAGTCAGACAGTTTTTGTGCCCCAGTCGGTAACTCCTCCTCCGACGACGGAAATCACTGCGTACAACGACAACAACCTTACCTCACATTCTTCGGGATCGTCAAGTACAAAGGTATGTTTTCGTTATGGTTTTGCAGGGCACATAAGAAGAAATTGCAAGATTGGAGCCAAACGATCAATTCAAGCACCTCTTGCAACAGCTACCAACAACGCTTTCATTCCCCGGAAATCAAAGGAAATTTTTTCAAAGGAAAAGAATGTTGGTAGTTTACCCCACCAGACGACGACGTCAAGAAAAAGCGATGAATCAATCAAGACGCTTTCACCAAGGAGAATAACTTCACGAACATTGCCAACGCAGTCCAAAAAGGTTTGGGTGCGCAAAGGTGAAATCTTCCCTTGTCTTGTTGTTCATACTTCTTTGCATGCTTATGACAACTCGTCGTGGTATCTGGATAGTGGATGCTCCCGTCACATGACCGGTGACTAAAACAGTTTTCAAACTTTAGAGAAAATCTCCGCAGGACATGTTGTTTTCGGAGACGGTCGTTCTTCTAAAATTATTGGAAAAGGAACAATCGTTATTCCAGAAGGCCCGATTTTGAATAATGTCCTATTTGTTGAAGGCCTTATGACTAACCTCATTAGTATAAGTCAACTTTGTGACAGTGGTTTTTCAGTTAAATTATTTTCTACAGATTGTGTTGTAACTGATAAGGACCATGTATTCTTTTTAAAAGGGGTTAGATCTGAAAACAATTGCTATGTTGTTTCGAACAAAATTTCTGAAAAGTGTAACCTAGTTTCTTCAGATATTGAAACTCTTTGGCATGAAAGACTAGGTCACATAAACTTTAAAGAACTAGCAAGGATTTCTAATAAAGACATGGTTAAGGGGGTTCCCAAACTTTCATTTAAAGATAACATTGTGTGTGGAGGTTGTCAAAAGGGAAAACAATCAAGGGCTGCACACAAGAACTTGAACCACGTTGGCACCAAACGGCCTTTAGAATTACTGCAGATGGATTTAATGGGGCCGACTCATCAACCATCTTTGGGAGGTAAATGGTACATATTTCTTTTGGTTGATTATTTCTCTAGATATTAATGGGTAACTTTTTTAAAAGAGAAAGCGGATACTTTCGACTCTTTTCATGAGGTTTGTCATCGTATTATGATTGAAAGAAATGAAAAGATCGTTCGTGTTCGAAGTGATAGAGGTGGAGAATTCATAAATTCTAAATTCATTGATTTTTGCACTTCCAACGACATACAACATGAATTCTCAGCACCCTATACACCTCAGCAGAATGGTGTAGTCGAGCGCAAAAACAGGGTTGTACAAGAGATGGCTCGTGTTATGCTTCATAGCCGGAATTTACCGTTATATTTTTGGGCTGAAGCTGTGAACACCACTGTCTATGTAATTAATCGAGTGTATTTGCGCCCGGGAACATTAAATACACCATATGAGCTGTGGTTTTGTAGAAAACCGGATATCAAATACTTTCGGATCTTTGGGAGTCGTTGTTACATTTTACGTGACCGCGAGAATCTTGAAAAATTTGACTCTCGAAGTAACGAAGGGATTTTCATGGGTTATTCTACAAATAGCAGAGCATATCGGGTATTTAACTTGGAATCTGAAACGATGGTAGAATCTATAAATGTTAAAGTAGATGAAGCTTTTCACTTTGCATATGATAAATCTACCCCTGATATGTCTCTAGATGATGATACTCCTGTAAATGCATCTTCTCGTAATAACTCTTTCAATAAAGTTGATGCACCTAATGGTTCTTCTAGTTTATCTGATATTCAGGAATCATCACACGCACCTCCGAGTACTCCATTACCTCAAACGCTACGTATCTCCAAGGATCATCCGGAATCGAACATTATTGGAGACCCACAAGAAGGAGTCAGGACTCGGAGACAGTTGGTTTGTAGAGTCGTATGTTACGTCTCCATGGTAGAACCAAAGAACATAGATGAAGTTCTTCAGGATGACTACTGGATTGAAGCACTGCAGGAAGAGCTCCATCAGTTCGAACGAAACAAAGTCTGGGAATTAACGAAGCCTCCGAAGCAACACAACGTGATTTGGTACTAAATGGATTTTCAAGAACAAGAAAAACGAGGATGGTACCATCATAAGGAACAAAGCACGCCTAGTTGCTCAGGGCTATTCACAAATAGAAGGAATAGACTTTGATGAGACGTTCGCCCCGGTAGCTAGACTCGAGTCGATTCGTATCTTATTCGCAATTGCTTGTCATTTTAAAATCAAACTCTTTCAAATGGACGTTAAGAGCACGTTTTTAAATGGGTTTTTAAACGAGGAAGTTTATGTGGCTCAACCGAAAGGTTTTGTAGACTATAAACAACCTAACCATATTTTTCATTTGAAAAGGGCCTCTACGGTCTAAAACAAGCACCGCGAGCATGGTACGAAAGGTTAACAAAGCACCTATTGGAAAAGGGCTACACTCGAGGGGGAGCAGATCGGACTCTCTTTGTGAAGCATTATCAGGATAACTTTATTGTGGCACAAATCTATGTCGATGACATTGTATTTGGGGCAACACGAGACAATGATGCCTCTAAATTTGCGAAAACCATGGAAAGCGAATTTGAGATGTCTATGATGGGCGAACTGACATACTTTCTTAGATTGCAAGTGAAATAAAATGATGAAGGCATCCATTTGTGTCAATTCAAGTATGCAAGGGAGTTGGTGAAGAAATTCGATTTAGAAAACTCTAAAGATTTTCCGACTCCTATGGGAACTAGCAATAAGGGATTAGGAAGTGAATCTCTTAGTGAAAGTGTAGACGAGAAGCTTTATCGTAGTATGATTGGAAGTCTACTATATCTCATGGCTAGTCGCCCGGATATATCCTTTAGTGTTGGGATCTGCGCGAGATATCAGTCAGCACCAAAGGAGGTTCACCTGAAAGCGGTGAAAAGGATCATCCGGTACGTCAAAGGTACACTGAATTTCGGAATTTGGTATCCTATAGGAACAACGCTTGACATTATAGGATATTCAGATGCCGACTGGGCAGGATCTGTGGATGATCGGAAGAGTACGAGTGGTGCATGTTTTTATCTTGGCCACTGCCTTGTTGCATGGCATAGTAAAAAACAAAACTGCATTGCACTCTCGACTGCCGAAGCGGAATATATCTCAGCGGGTAGTTGTTCAACTCAACTCATTTGGATGAAAAGCGTGTTGAGCGACTTCCGAATTTCAGCAACTTCGGTAACATTCTTTGTGACAACACAAGTGCTATAAATATTTCTAAAAATTCTGTGTTGCACTCGAGAACAAAACACATTGAACATAGATATCATTTTCTAAGAGAGCTAGTTGAATCAAATATTCTTCAAATATCTTATATTTCAACTGAGGATCAATTAGCGGACATTTTAACAACACCTTTGGATCAAAAACGTTTTATTCATTTGCGTAAAGCAATTGGAATGCTTTCCTTGAAGTAACATCTTTTTGAAATCATTGCTTAGGTTAGGTTTTGTTTTGTGTTTTTGTTCCTTGTCTTTTTTTGTACATAGAACATTAATTGAGCATACGTAATTGATTTTACTTGCATCCTTTCATATATTTAGAAATTTATTATGCTTTGGATATCATAATAATTCATTTGATGCAGTGATCATTTATGTCAATTAAGTTATCTTTAATTGATCAAAGTCAATTTCTCTCTCATATGATCTCTTGGTATAGTTTTTTTCATATTTGAAAATTGAGTTAAGTATGAAACTCGAGATCAATCTTTGGTTGAATACCTTATATCTTAAATAATTGATAACCAATTGAGGGGGAGTTTGTTAGAATATTTATGCTCATAAGATGTGGAAAGAGTTACATCCCAATGAGGAGTGTGAAAACTACCACCACATGGAGGAAAGAGCTACCACCTCGGTCGTCCGAGTACTGTGTGCAGCTACCACATGTATGTCAAGCATGGTTTTTCAAGTTGATTAGATAAAATGCTTTTTGGAATACTTGACCCTGTCAAATTCCAAGGTTGGTATAAGGTGGGAATTTATTGAAAGATGCTCGAAGAGCCACTCCTTACAACAAATTGATTAGATACATTATCTAACATATTTGGGATTTCAAACATCTATTGATCTTGGTACTTCATTTTCTTTGCAAGATTAATGATTTGATAAACGCTTTATTCATAAGATCATGATAGATGTCATTGAACTTGTTCAACTTTAAAGGTTTTAATTTTTCATAAATTTTCATTTCATTAGTTGGATATTATTGATAGATTTTGCATAATCTATTTCTTTTAATGTGAAATGATGATTTTTGTTTAAAGTTGACATGCAAAAGTGCTTACATACTTTTTCTGGATTTTCTGAATTTTTTCTAAATTTTTCTGAAGAAAAAGTTTGGAGCCGATCCGGACCGGATCATCCGTTCCGGATCCCGAACGCAGGAATTCCCTGTGGGTAGCCGTTCCGGACTGCATTCATAGGGCGTTCCGGACCGCGCCTAGGGTTTATATGAAACAAAAGGGTTTTTGATTTTATTTCACCACAAGCTTTTGTTTCCAAGTCTCCAGAGTTTCTCTCTCTAGAAATCATTCATTTTGGAGCCTTTCCAACCAGAGTTCTTCGAATCAAAGTGAGTTTTCTTGATCAAAACTTCGGGTTTTCACTGTTTTCATCTTTTTGCTAAAAAATGCAAAGAAAATCATGTAACTTCTTCGTTAGAGATTGGTTTTTGGTCAAATTTCTTTTGAAATAAGAACTCTAAGTAGATTAGTTTTGATTATATGCTAGGTATTCTCTTGATTAACGGATTTTAGGCTTCGATTTCTGAAAAATTCGGTTTTAGGGCATATAATAGGAATTTTTGAAAATCATGGGATTGATCTATTTTTAAAATTCTTTTTGCAAAACTAATTTGATTCCTAGTCTCTCTACATGATAATGATTGTTCAGGTACAATTTTTAAAATTTTTGAAAATAAACAATTTTTTCGTGTTCTTGAGTTGTTGCTCGCAGGACTCTCTTTCACAAAGATAGCAGAGATGGTGATCACCTGGATAATCTTTCTTCTTACTGCTATGGTTCACACTAGAGCAACGAATAAATTGAAAAGAGCGAAGAAAACTCAACGAAAGGGTGAGTTTGTCCTCGTTAAGGACTTAGAGACGGAATCAGATAAGGAAGACGTGACTGGGACGAATTGATGGATGACGAAACAACGTTTATCAAGTCAAAAGGAAAGTCACCTGATTCACTAAAGGGAAAGACAGCACATTCTGTTGTGGACAAAGGCAAAGCACCAATGGCATCATCATCTATCTCGATAAAAGGGAAGAGATTAGCTCGACGGTCAGGACGAGCACGTGGAGTTGAAATTGACGAACCAATAGCTCCTGATTCACCACCCCGTGAGGAAAAAGTGTTCGTTAATGCTGATCGGCTAAGGTCGTTTGAAAATCGAGAATGTCACGCCCCGTGGTCGAAACTGTGACCCGGGTTCGCCAATAGATCCGCCACCTATGCCAAACTCCGCATAGGCGAAGCGTCCTACCTGCAAGAAAACGGATACTACAGCTAACAGATATCAGAGCTAAAAATAAAATAATCTGCTGTAAAATAAAAACAACCACTGTACAACTGGAAATAAAGATACAATGTCCATCTCCCAAATACGATCATATACAAAGTCATCTAATACAAAACTCAGAACTCAACAGGGAGATATCTCCAGTAAATACATCAGTGTACAGGCTCTCAATACATAAAATGTTCTTACTACATCAGTCTCTCAAAAGAGGAAAAAATAACTAATCTACTGAAGATCTCCTCTGAAGGGGTACATCTACTCTCTCTCTAGCAGACGACTGGTAGGGAACTAGCTCGCGACTCCCTCGTCACGGTCTGCAAAAACAGCAACAGGAGCAACAGAAACAGGAGTAGAAGTCCCTGGGGAAAAGACACCACGACGGGTGTGAGAACTACATCCCACGGTAGTTCTCAGTGGGTGCCGCCAACAAGCCCAACGGTCTGCCCACTAAGTCTACAAGAGGCATAAAGTAACAATATAATACTGAAATGAAAGGGCTGGAAAAGTAACTCTACAGCTACTATGCCTCTAACTAGATGCTCAAAAAGTGAAACAGATGGAAACATGATGCATCTACTAACTCTCAAGTATAGTCACCCAATCTCAATGACTGTCCCTCTTGGGTCCAGTCAAGCCTGCGCTCATCTACTGCCACTCATGCCCAAACAGGGCTTGGTCTTACGTAGGGTGTCCCTCAAGGACTATCTCAGTAAACCACATCATAGCCTCATCAGGCTCGGTATCATCATCGCATTCGGAGCGAAGCTCGCGGGGAGCGACCCCGCGAACTCAAGTATCTCACAATTGGCATAAAATCCCAGGCTCAGCAGGCTATAATCCACGATCAAATAGATCGGAAACACAGTGAACGGAGGACTCACACTCATGTCAAGGTTGGAGTAAACTCCACGACTCAATCTGAAGTGCTCACATAGAACCCCCAACAACACTAGTAAGTCTCTAACAACTCATAGCACAAAGTCGCATCCACTGCGAGAAACTGTCTCAACAGGCCAAATAGGTCGAACATCACATTCACGAACAACTGCCTCAACAGGCCCCAACATCCCAACATGCAGACTCACTGACGGGATAAACTCCACAACGGACACAATGAAGGGTCCGGGAACCCCGAAAGACTAGAACGTACAACCCAAATCAAACAAGAACAGGCTCTAGGCATAGCCTCTCGTTGTTCTCGACCCAAAGAAAAGGCAGCCCTTAGAACCCAGACCACTCGAATCATCTCGAGTGGTTAAATTTATAGAAAAAGGTGACATTTCTTACTGGAAACCATTTGATCTGGAAGAAATCCATATTTAATGATTTTAGTTCTTTTTAGGAAAATAATTGAAAACAAGTTTTATATCCAACCCTCGAAGAGCTAATGCCTTCGTCCAATCAAACAAGAACAGACTCAAGCGACCCTACGATGCTTGGAAGAAAACATTGGTTGACTAAAATCATGTGTGTGTCCAAAAAGGTTCTGGGTTCAGGGTCCTGCTAACATTGATATACCGCTGCCACTAACACAGCGGCGATAGATAAAACAAGAGAATAAAACATCTCGGGACCGCCGTCTACCCAAACGACTCCCGCCACAGATGAACAACCAACTACATCTACCAGACTCCACTCTGCCTCCCAAGCACGAGTGTAAAATGCATCCCCACTAAAAGAATCCTGACCACTCGGCCCACTACCCGGGCGAGTAAACACTATGTCCAGGAAGGAATAAGAAGTGTGGATGTCTAAAGCAGAATAAACCTAGCCCAAGTTTGAGTTTTCTACTGGTTTGGGTACAAATGCAGCACAGGACGGGGGTGCTAGGTCAAGTTCCAAGATAACAATAATTACAGATGGTAGGAATACAAAAGATCGCATGATCGTCAAATAACTCTAGAATTATTAGCTATCACATTCTAGCATGCTACACAAGAATATTACTATCATGCATACTATAGCAGATTTAATGCACATTCCATCAATCTTGGAGACAGGGCCACCCACCTGAAAACGCTAACTGTCCAAGGTTCCACGGCTGAAAACACCAGGAGCAATAATCTCGACTAATCCCAGCCCCGATGGTCCAAAGACACTGAACAAATCCTCCTGGTACAAACACACGGCTAACAGTTACACTTTAATTCTACAATTTACCAAATAAGTTACATCTGAATTCAGCACAAAGATGTCACTTCTCACCTGCAAACAATGCTCCAAAAATTCCAATAAAATTACTGCTACGATCCTCGTGTCGAGACCTTCGAAACGGGTACCTGCACGTCCAATTCCGAGCCCCGTAGGTCGAGTTACAAATTCACAGTATAGGTGCGCAAACACTCACAACCACACAACTATAAACTCAAACACAGTAAAAGGGGAACAGTATACCTCCGGGAAAGTCTCAAAAAAATCCAATGAAAATACGGCGATGATCCTCACGATGATAGATGAAAATAGTGTATAGGCTCGTCCCGATCCGACGCTCGAGTGCGGAGATAAAATTCCGGCAATGGGCTGCTATCCAAAAACTCCACCAGCAAATAGTGGCTTAGAAATGTCTCGAAGACCATGCCATAAACTCTGAATCCAGCAAGATGATCAACACGAAAGTCGAAGAGGTACCTCTCATGAATCCAATGCCACCAAAATCGTCCAAAAATACAGTCGGGGTAGCTCTGTAGACCTCTCAGACTGAAGTGTTACGAAAATGGGCCTCCAACAGTATATCGTCGCTCTGCGCTACGATGCCGAAGTCGTCGACGCCGCGGCCTCCAAAAATTTCGGGCCTCTGCCAGAATATGCGCAACACGAAGATCTCCAACTTTGCTAAAGGGTCCAAGGGCAGGGGAGCTCGGGAAAAGGGGCAAAAAGCCCAAGCATACAGCCTATTTATAGGCCCAGCCTAAAAAAAGAACCAACCTTGGACTTTTGGCCCAAAACCGGGCGCCCGCTGGTTTCGGGCGGCTACAGTGTTGCGCTCGGCCCAACACTGTGCGCGCCCGAATCAACGAGAGAGCGCCATGTGGCCTCGCGGCCCTCCCCTGCGCCCGGCGCACGTGCGCCCGCGAACCGCCCAGCGCCGCGTGTCCCGACACGCGGACATGCACGGCTGCGCCCGGCCAACCGCGGGGCGCCATGTGGCGCCCCCCGTCGCCCCAACTGCCCCGCACCTGCCCGCGTACGGTCACCTGCCACCATCGCTGCGTGGACCGCTGCGCACGAGAGCCAGCCAACCGGAGATGCCACTTTCCGTCCTGGTCCCACCGTGCACCCGCGCCATTCCATGGACCGCGCCTGCCACGCACGGCCAATGGGAGGCGCCACGTGGCCAGCGCCCGGTGCACGCCCTCCGCGTGTGGCCGCACGGCCGCGCCTCCACCCGTCTCAGCGTTCCGCCGCCAGCCGCCGGCGCCGGCGCCTCTCCGGCCGCCAGAACAGTAAACCCACACTCAAAAACCGTGTTTTCGCGTTCGGGCTCTGAAAAAATACAAGTAAATTTCCATCTGGACCGTTTTCGGCTGCGCTGAATCCAAATCTGATTTCCGTTTGGCCCAATTCCACTTCTACAATTTTCCGAAAATTGCCCGAAAAATGAACTTGATCCATTTTTCGTGCCGGGTCATTACTTCTTGGTTCCAATAAGCGCGCAAAAATCTATCACCCACAATGGCCTCCTGTTAAGCAATCTTGCTCCCATTTACAACAGGAATCAATTCTTGGGCCCGACACGCGTACACACACTCCC